>JAPYZS010000900.1:0-25505 GCA_030522925.1 Trissolcus japonicus
TAGTTCGAACTGTTCGAACCTTTCGAACCGTTCGAACTTTTATAATATTCGAACTGTTCGTACAGTTCGAAGTTTGTTCGAACATTTGTACAAGCCTAGTTTTATAGTTTTTTACTTCCATCTCTAGTGTCTCTACGAACGAAACTCCTCAAGAAAAGCAGAACCGCCAATTTCACATTTTGCCACGGGCTTTTGAATCGTTTGATTGAATCGTTAGAACATGGTTTTCAAAACATATACACGCTTAAAGACGAGGGTCGTACTGCAGCCATTGCTGCAGTGATGCATCCACTATTCAAACTGACTTGGACATCAGGTTTGCTAGCTGATATTCGCAACGATGTGTGAAACTTAGTTTTAACAGCGGCTCAAGAGCATTGTACTGATTCTGGACATGAGAAAGATCACATCGATCAATTCTTTGACTTTAACACTGATGAAGCGCCCTCAAATTCCAACAATGTACCGAATCCACAATTAGACCCATCGGTAGCGCTCATGAATTCGCCTTTAACAACCAACCTTGATGTAGTCAAGTAGAATAATCTAATATATGAGCTTTTTTCAAAATTTAACCCGCCACTGCCATCTTTTGCGCCAATCGAACGAGTATTTTCTAATGCGACGATGCTGAATGTACCAAAATACAACAAGCTTTCAGATCAAAAATTTTAAAAACGCGTTTTGTTAAAAGTAAACTCTATATTTGTGTAGAGTTATCCAGATTGAAGAATATCTTTGTACAAAACTTATTGCAATGTTAGAGAATCGTCAAATTCATAAAAAATAATTTTGTACATGTATCATTAACCAGTCAGTTGTTGCTCTGTATCACGAATCAAAACTTAAAAAGCTTCTCTTTTGTTTCTGTTTCTCGCGAGTAATTTATCTTCTACCATACAAAAATTCGTGTCATTAAATGAATAACTTTTTAGTTATCCATTCATTTTATTCTAATGATTATTCATTAATTAGTTTCTCATTAAAGAATTGATTATTAAGTAATTTTTGATTGTTTGATTAATAATTGATTTAATTTTAATTAATTTTTATAACCAATTAATTTAATTAATCTGCAATTAAGGATTAATGATAAAATTAATTAATCGAATTTTTTCAATTAATTTAATTGATTCATTAAATAACGATTAAAAACTTGCCCAAAACTGAATATTACTCAACAAAAGCCTGTCACAAATCACCCCGATATCACAATTACCCCGGTTGACCCTCAACATGGCAACAATGCAGGGCGACAATGATATTGTCGTGTTGAAAAATAAGCTGCAATATTTTTGTTTGCTGAGTCCTAGGAACATTTTTTTTTAACTGTTCATTTGTTTTTGCGGCACATATGAAAATAATTTTCTGGATTGTTCATTTAATTCCAACGTAAAAACGGCAATTTGATTTTGAATTGTTTTGTCACCACAACAATGCTTAAGAAAGAACAGGGATTCTATACAGAGAGAAAAAATTAGCAGTGGTTGATTCGAACTGTCAAAGCAACGATTGTGTTCCCATTCCGTTGCAAAAATTGTATCAGGACCGTAGCAATAGAGACTACGACTCGATACAACTCCACATGTTGACATTGACGACTTTACTCTAACATATAGGTTACATCTACGATGTATCTGAAATGTAAAGTGACACATTTACATTCACTAAATGATTTACAAACGTCTGTGTTTTTGATGTAGTACTTACAAGTTTTTAATTCCATCAATAGAATTGAAAACTCGATTTAAGCAGTTCTACAGGAGAGAAAAAAGAACAAATTATAGAATAATACATGACTAAATAAATATGATACATTATATTGGTTGAAAAATGTATTAATCATTATGATATTTGAAAATATATTGCAGACGATTCAGTTTTGCAACAGTAAAAATGTTCAGATAAAATTGTCGTGTTTTAAATCTAAAACGTAGATTTGTGTTTTAGGTAAGGCTTTTTTATGTAAATGTTATCAAATGTTAACGCACGGTCCATTAAAAGTTATAGAGGGGCTTCGAAAAATGTAAGGTGTTTATATGAAATCATAAGGGGGCTATGAAATTAGGAGTCTAGAGTATAGGTAATAAAAAAAGCAATGAAAATTGATAAAGGTCTGTAGGTAATTAAGAAAAAGCTAGATGAAAAGATAATTTATGGAAAATCAAAGGTTATGCATGAAAAGTTATGCATGAAAGAGGGTTATGGAAACTTAGATATGAGCTGAAAATGAAGATAGAAGAGGTCCGTGAGAAATTATAGAGGACTATCGAAAATAAAAAGAGTCTGGAAAGAGTATGGAAAATGAATTTGGACCCCCTCCCCTTTAGTGCGGTGCTTCCAAAAGAATTTTTTACACCAAAAATACTGAACAAAATAATATGTGGACAATATAACCAATTCAATATATTTTTGATCTATATATAGCAACCATATTATAAAACGTTATCGGGGGCTGGCCCCCCAAAATAACAAGAGTGACACAGAATTGGCTTTGTCTGGAGTCGAAAAATACAGAGTTATTCTGTCTAGGTGTGATTTTATCGTGTGTAAAGAAAAGGTATTGCGAAACTCTCAAAAAAATGCGACGCAGTAATGGAAACGAACGGAGTTCTCTAGGACTATAAAAGTAAATAAATATTCAATATATTTTCGCCAATATTCATGTAAATATTTTCTTTCTTGAGGGAATGACGAGAGCACATCTAAAGAATCTTTCATTCACTTATTTATTGAGTTCATTACTGTTACGTCATAATACTACGTATTATTATATGTTAACTCTTTTCTTTCAAAAATGTAAAATATGACACAGAAGATTTTAATATCTACAACAATGAACATTAAATTAGTGAAATATTTTTTTTACATGAAAGATTTCTTTTATACTTGCAGCAGTAGTCTTACATTGACCATCAATTCAAAGGACAAATTTATACTTCCAAAAACTTTCAAAACAATTGGCGTACCACAGGTTATTTGAGAAATGAGAATAAGATGTTTCAATTTACAAGGAAACAGTGTCCAAGAAGTTCCATATCTATGAAAATGACAAATCGTTTTAATAAAAGATGTAGAAAAAACAATCTCAGCAAACTGGTAGTGTACATTATAGTGCAAAATGTTGTTCTAACATAAAGTAATTGAATCACTGGATGTAATAACGACTTAATTGCAATGAAAATCAAATGAAAGAAAATTCTTTATTGCATCGAACGACTCAATTATAGCCTCTCTATTAATGTCTATTCTACTTACATCAATAATTTCGATTCTGTGCTACTGATATGGATCAATGCTTCACCCATTGCACAAAATGACGTTAGAAGAAACAAAGTCGCCAACAAGACTGGACTGATGAAGAATAACAAATCATATTCGGAATTTTTGAATATATAATTAATCTAATAATTGATATCATTAATAAATCTCGCACGGAGGAAAATATATTTTAAAAATATGAAAAAATATATTTTTTCATAAATTTCATTGGAGAAATTCATAAAATATAAAATAAAATATATTTTCCTCACTATATTAAAAAAAATATCTCCGCTGATCCAGTCACCTGAATTGAACATTTTTAGGCCTAAATTAGACATTTTTGGGTTGAATTAGACATTTGTCTACCTAAATAAAATTATCCATTGAATGTCTAATTGAAGTGATGGGATCAGCAGCGATGACAGCAACCTTGTACATGACAATTGGACAATTTGATCTAAACAAATTGGAAACATTCAGAGACACATACATTCAAATAAATGAAAAGCATTAGGTTATTATACAGAGTAATATATTAATAATATATTTTTCGTCATACCCGCTCGCTAAGAACTCCTTCGCACTCTATAAATCGACGCGCGAAGTAGTTTCTCGCTCCCTAAGGCGCGAAGGACGCCCGAGCGGGCGCGAGGTGCACCCAAGGGAGCGAGTAAACTGCGCGCGCCGATTTACAGTGCGAAGGAGTGCTTCACGCTAGGGTATGACGAAACATATTATAAGAAACATGGGGACGAGGTACACCTATCGCTCGTGTAGGTTAGGACTGCAGTCTCGGGCGGCCAAACGGCACCTCGACTCCAGTCCTAACCTCACTCGCGAAGCTGTACCTCGCCCCCTTGTTGCTTAATATACTATATGCCAATAATTTTCAATAACAACAATATATTTTACCAATGAAAACAATGGTTTTCGTTGGTAAAATTGATATTTCTAGCAGTGATATGCCGTTTTTGTGAGTTTTTGTTGATGTATTTGGTGTTTTTTTGGTATTGCGGAGCTTTCATTTTGTGTTCAAATATTCGTATTTGTAGGTATGTACCAATTTTTAACTTTATTTCAATTTTGAAGATTATTTCAAAATTATAGAAAATATTTTTTTCTGATATTTTTGTCTGTGTTCTTTTGATTCGTATTTGCTTTTTTTTCGTTTTTATTCTTAAAGAATGATTTGTATTTGCAACCAGAAATATTTTAATGACAAGGGAAACAAACAATTGCGTTTGTGGATATAACTGATCTTTGGAAAAGTTTTAACGGGTGCTCACTTTGAGCCCGCACCTTTTTGAATCCGTTCGTTTCGCGCGGCTTAGCTTCGCGCGAGCTCGACGATGTAAAGATGCACGCGCACTCCCTCATCCTACGTCCGTGATCGCCGCACCGAGCGGCCATACCGTTCTGTAAAACCCGTCGCGCATTACGTGCTTCGTTTTTAACGATACTGATTTTAAGGGATCATGCCTACCCGAAGTTTCACTCAAAAAAGTGAAACTTCACGATTTTTTTTTGCAAAAGTGAAACAACATATTTTATATCGGTTTGTTCGGGTTGTTTTGTCGTACAAAAATCTCCGAAAAAACGTTTTTTTAGAGTAAAAAAAAATTATGGTGTCCGTGGCTGCAACTTTCATGAAGTACTGTTTTAATAAACCGTCTTGCGGTGACAGAAATTCTCACTCGGGAAATTTTCTAAAATGAAAAAAAAGAGTGCGTCTTATTTATAACAATAAAAACTAGTCCTTAATCGATTGATTTGGAAAAAAAACAATTATTAATAAAATGGCGGCCTTGCAAAGTTAAAAGTCACTTGTTTTTACTAAAAAATCGGTCTTTAATCTGCTCTTAAAAATCGAAAAGAAAAAAAAGTTACACGTTACAACTGCAAGCAGCTGTGTGCCCTGCGGGGGGAAATTTTAAGTAACCTATAAATAATTTATTATTATATATAAGTGGATTTACAAAATGTTGGCAATTTGAAATCACGTATGAAAAAGTATTAGAATGCTTAAAAAATGTCACAAAAATTCGTTTAGGTTCAGTAAAGAGTCCTTAAACAGAAAATTATAGTGCCCCATGGTTTTCAATAATAAATTTGAAGATATCGGAATTTTTCATTTTTATGCTGGTTACGGAGTTTACACATGTAATCACGGAGTTAACAAATGTTTTATTAATAAACATATGAGTTACAATTTCTATTATTTCATAATGTCGATCTCTAGAACAACAAAATCAGTTAACAAATGATTTTCAACAATACCTTTAACAATTATATAATGAAAAAACAAAATAAATTCATGAAAATTTTAATCGAAAATGAATCAAAAAATAAATAAAATAAGTCAATTACACGCTTAAGCGCAGCTAATTTTTTTCGGTTTTTTCTAGTTGCCTTTCGAGGCACAGTTCTGAATGGAATATCCCATTTGTCCGAGTAAAGATGATCACAAGTATATAAATTATTCCAATCGTAACACCTCAACTCATTGAAAAACAATTGGCTAGGATTATCACGTTTCCAGGTCCACTGATGGAACTTTCATTATCCCGGTAAAAGTTTTCAGATCTTTACGGATCTCTTGGTCGATTTGAGAAATATCATTTTCCATCACGGAAGCCAAATATACACCTCGCCATTGTTTTCCAATGCATTGTAAACTAACTCAAAGTTGTTTAAATCTTTCCCTTCTGCTACGAGGCAATCCTCTGTTTTTTGAGAGTGCCCCCAACTCCGTCGGCGCAGGTCTTCTTAAGGTAATCTTCAGTATGTGAAATGCAGGTTATTGACGAAATTAAGGTTGTAGGGCTATTTTCAGTGAGTACTTTCCCTCGTGATCTTTTGATTAGCAACCTGTTCTAATGTTCTAATATTTGGTACATAATCATGTATTTCGATGTGATACATTGGGTGAGACAGTCCACAACGGCCTCATAGTTGAAAACAGAGAGTAACTGATCGAAAACGTTGGGTGAGTGAGTCTAAATTTCGAATAAATCATTTTCACAGAATCATTAAGTTCCATTTTTTGTTTTTTGATGCCATCTTGTGTAATGCAGCCTTTTTTCCAGGGCACATTCGGCTGTTTCCTTCATAAAAATGAGTAACCAAACTCTGCAAATTAAGCTTGACGCCATTGTAGCATTTTCTTAAATTTTTCCGAAAGTCTTCAGCTTGTGAATTTCGTCCAGGTCGAAGAGAAACGTACGAATCTCGAAGTTGTTTACATATTCGGCTCTTTTGAATGATGTTTTCAGCCACATTTCGTTTTAAAATCTGTTTCGAATGGTAATCCTTGTTTGTACTGTATATTTCTTAAATTTCACGTCTAACATCTTTTCCTTCGAATAGCCGCTTTTGAACTTCCGAAGAGTTTTTCTGTCTCAGTATACGTTTCATGGTTCTCCGTGGACTCAGAACGCTGTTTTTGAATTGTAAGTTTTCTTGCCTTCATCTTGATTTTTGAAGAGCATTGACTTTTTTTTGAGTGAAGCATTTTTATTCTGGAGCTTTTTCAAGTCTTTGAAATACTTCGCTTCATTGCGATGCCTAACTCTTCTTCTTTAGATCAATTGTCTGCTAACAGTTTGATTTTCGACACTCGTTTGAACATCTTCCTCGTCGGCTTTCTTAGTATCACGCTGCTTTTTGACAGCTATCCGCACTTTTTTCCTCCGCAGTCTTGTCTCTCTGAGAGTTATGTCATCAATTGTTTTGATTTTACCAGCCTCTTTTCTTTTCTTCCATCTTTCCCGTTCCGCGGCTTTAGTTGCTTCATATTTCTCCGGGTCTTCTTTGATTTTGAGTCGGCGAAGTCTTGCTGCTTCTCTTCGTTTCCTTAACTTCTCCTTGCTCGAATGCAGAGCTTTTCGTAACGTGTATTTGTTTCCTCCCCTGACGTTTCTTCTTTTTTTCGTCTTTTCACGATAATTTTTTTTGTTCGCAATTTTCGAGTTGACAAGTGATCTCGTTTTGCGTGATATCTAAAATATAATTCTACTGAATTCAATAATGCATATATTCGATGAAAATTCATGTAAATTTGTTACATTGTATAAAAGTCAAATTTATCGGCCAATGTTTACATTGGATTATTGACAAAAACTGTTACCGGTTGTCGTTGTGATTGTTGAAGAGTTGAAGCAATTAGTATTTCGTTTACATAATGTTGTCGCATCTACTCTGAAAAACAAAAACATGCAATAGAGATTACAATATAAAAAAATGTGATTTTATAATCAACAATGTGAATTTGTAGAATGGATCTAATTATTTCACAAACGATAAGTTTGTTTGTATATTCTGTTGTTCCTATACATACCTGTACAATTGCGCGGATTTATACCTCTTCAAATTACGAAGTTCGCAAGATCGTAAGTAGAATAATCCGCATACCGTTTGTGTAATTGGGAAAAGATGAAACATTGGTGAAAACAACAATATGACAATTTGTTTTGATTTGAAAGATTGAACAGTATACGCGTACGCGATCTACGGCAGTACCCGGTAAGCGGACGTGAGTAGATACGTCATGCCATCTAGCGGTCATTAGTGCAAAGACGAACACAAGTCAGACGAGAACAGCGCTAATGCCTGACACAGACGAGTGCATATAGCCAGTCCACCTCGGGCGAAGTAATGCCTGGCGGCAGTTCCGCGCGAGGGAGAAAAGGAGTATCCAAGGGTTAGGTTTTTAGGAGGTACTTTAGGGGACTTAGTACCGAGTCCCACACGCCCTTGGAGGTAGTCATTAGAGACATGCCACCGAGGGGTGCGTTAGGTGCATTTTCCTACCCATGTGATGAAACAAAAAATATATATATATACTTTTGTACTTTTGATTGGGATTTAGATATTACGATCACTGAAATTATAAATACACTGCGAAAAATAAAAAACGGGAAAGCACCAGGCACTGATGATATAAGTATAGAATTCTACAAAAACTTACCCCCTCAGGGACTCGTGTATATGCAATCTCTTTTTAATAGTATAATTCTCTACGAACACACACCAGATGTGGCACATTAGAAATGTGTGACAATCGAATATTTCGATCATTTTCGCCTTACAAAGGACAAAGATAATCGCGAAGTCGAGGCAACCCGGGCTCTGAAACTTGGAATTTGTTATTTCTTTGTTTTTAAACTTTTTTCGTGATTTTTTCGGGCGTTTGTTTTGGGTTTTTTTTCGATAGGTATTATGGGGGGTCTTTCTGTGTTTTTTGGTTGTTTGCAATTTATTCGGCGGGGTTTCATAACGTTTTATAACATTTTATATGCATCCTTTCGTTTCAGAAGTTTTTTTTGGGGGAATTGTATTTCGGGATTTTTTAAAATATTTTTCGCGGAATTTTGGACGGGGGTCTAAATTTGGGTTTTTTTTTGGTTTCGAATGTTTTTTTAAGATTGTTTGACATTTTTTAGGGTTTCTTTGAGGGGTTTAAATTTTTTTTCTCAAGAGTTATTTTAAGGTTTTTCATAACCTACAATATGCATACTTTCATTCAAATGTTTTTCATGGGTTTTGTTTAAGACTCCGCCCTGTGGCGTTCTCTGACAGCTACTGTTTTTTGAGCTGAGCGACCTGTAATGGCTGGTCGCTGATTGGGCAGTCAGACCCGCGTTGATCGATACACTCTAGGCTAGTTTTCCCGGCGTTCGGGATTTCGCTCGGGGCGCCCTCTGTACTCGGAGATTCTCGACGAACAGAGTATTGGCGCGGGCGTCGCCCTCTGGTGGCGAAAGGGTGACTCGTAAGTCGGCTTGTACGCGTCGGGGAAAGTGTCGCCCTCTAGCGTAGACACTTATCGACCGATCGCCGGTGATAATGTCTCTCGGAGAGCGATAGAGATCGCTTTGACTCGCCAACCAGTCTCTGGTGGGAGTTTTTGTTACGGCCCCTGAAGGCAGGTGACCGGAGGTACACGCACCAGGTGCGGAACCTCGAAATGCGTTCGAGGTGGGGTTATGCTCCAGTCGTTGGAGTTTTTCCCGAGCACGGTTCCCTAGTCGTTAGGGAGTGCTGGTGTGGCGGTCACCTAGGTTAGGTTGACCGGAAGTGTGAGCCCTGGGGCGTCGCACCTCGCAATGTGTTCAAATCTGAGGTTATCTCCGGTCGCCGGAGTAACTCGAGCACGCTCCCTAGTCGCTAGGATGTGCGCCGGTGAATGGCCCCTGGTGCAGGGTGACCGGTTGCACCGGGTGTGAGATCCGTGAATCTCATGTTTGTTGCTTTGAGAGCGAGAGAGAGGCTTTCTCGAGTCGCTCGAGTCGCCTGGCAAAAGGATCCTCAGGGGATCGTACACGAGTCGCTCCTGTTGTCATTACCCAGTCGCTGGGTGAAGTGATCGCTGCCGGGCAAAGCAGCCTTATTAAGGCCCGCAAGTTATCGGCTCGCTTGTGAGAGGGACGCGCAGAGTGCGACAATTGCCACCTAGCGGCGCGCGAGCGATGCACTATGTTGGCGTTGTCGCGCGCGTGGACGGCCGTGCGTTGCTGCCCCCTAGCGGCGTTGCGGTAAGGCTACCCTGGTTAAACTGACAGCCAGATTTATGTAAATTTTGGGTAAATTTTACATAAATGCTATACAAAAATTTATGCAAATCTAGTTTTGAAAAACCAAAAATCATTTTTTTCATTTGTTTATTAATTTCGACACAAAATTCTTTGATGATAACGATTTATGTAAATAATGCAGTACAATGAGGAGTTACATTTACTCAAATTTTATGTAAATCATTTACATAAACGGTGGTTATCAGGGTACTGGCAGCTGTCGGTAATTTGTCAAAATTCCGAACAGGTTTTAATTTGGGTTTTTTCTTGGTTCGCAAAAGGTTTTTTCGCGTTTTTCATGTGCTTTTCTTTTTGTTTTTTTTAATTTTCAAAAGTTTTTTCGGGGACCTTTTTTGAGTTTCTATTTGGTGCTTCTTTTAAATCATATTTATTATGCATTTTTGTTGCTTCAAAAGTTTTTTCAGGGTTATTTTTCGTGGGGTGGGGGAGGTTGAAATTTAAGTTTTGTTATCGTCAAAAGTTTTTTGGCAACATTACATATATTTGTTTATATAATAATCATTATATTTTTCTGTTACAGTCTGTCTGCATTTTAAAGAATTGCAACGACGTAGTCGTCGTCTGGTATGGTTGTCGGAATTGTAAAGAGGACTGTAGGGCCGGTCATCGTTGCATACGACGAATTTCAATGCGTCTTGCCCGGCCTGGCACGTATAGAGCAATATACCCAATTACATTTTGGAATACATGTGCTCCTGAACTATGCGCCAGGGGGAAGCGTCATACCTGTAGATGCGGATCTCTCCTACTGAAGGCATGCATCCAGACATCCTACTGGGTATCGGACGTTCCAGAGTCTGGAATGCTGGAACGTCCAGCATTTTATGTCTAGAAATTCGAAAAATTTGTATTTTGTTCGTAAAAAATTTGGTTCTCAAAATAAACTGATATGAAAATGAGGGTTGTTACTTTTTGTTTAATTTTATGTTGTGGATACTTTTTATATTTTTTTAATTCATTTTGAGGGGTTTCATAAAGGTTAATTTGGTGTTTTTTTTTGTTTTCGAAAATTTTTCAAGCTTTTGTTTGATTGTTTTGATAGGGTTCTTTTAGTTTTGACATTTTTTTGGGGGTATTTTTTGCTTTTACATCACTTAAATTGAGAATTTTATTTTACTTTATTTTTTGAATCATTATTTCAATTTATTTTATTGAACCGAAATGTTCAATTAAATTAGGGAGGCACGAAGAGCCGGGGGCGCAGCCCCCAGGGGTTTTTGCGCATGACGCGCAGGGGGAAGAGCGAGTGGAGCTTGATAATGTATATAAAATGTTATAAACTGTAGCAATATGTATAATATAATAGAATATAATTCAGCGGTGATATTTTCATTCGTAAAGGGATTATATTTCTCACGATCAAAAAATTATCAGTGTGGCAACATCATTTTCAGTATGAATATCGTAGTTACTGTACAAAGTTACAGTTCTCAGGTTAGAAGCGCAGAGATTCCCGAACTTTGCAAACGTTGCCTTTACGCGAGAAGACAAGCACAACTAGCAAAAGGCTGTCAGAACTTTGCTGCTCTCAAGGAGAAATACGCTTATGCCAGGAGAACCTTCGGTAAAGTCATTAAGGTTGCATAGAGATAATTGTGCAGAGAAGTAGAGCACGACCTTTGGGGAAGACCCTATAAACTGGTCATGATTAAGTTGAGAACTCAGTGCTCAGTGTCTTCATCTTTTCAAGAGTTTTTGGACAAGATAGTAAGAGCCCTATTTCCAGACGGAGCTGGACAAGATAGTAAGAGCCCTATTACCAACCAGAAGCCCCACTCTTAACTAGCCTACCAACTAGCCTACCAAGACTCCGAAAAAGTATCACCACTACATCACGAGTGAAGAGCTGTTAAAAGACGCCGTGAAGATTGGAGATACCAAGGCCCCAGGTCCTGACGGGATACCAAACATGACCTTTAAAGCTGTCATCAGGTTTAGACCGGACATATTTCTGAGGGTCTACAATACCTTCCTTAGATAAGGAAAGTTCCCGGAAACAACAGCATTTTGGAAACAACAGCACCTGGTCCTCCTACCGAACGGTGAAAAACCACCAAATAAACCTACATCCTATCGCCCCATATGCCTGCTGAACACAGCCGGCGATGTGCTCAAGAGGATTGTCTGACACCGACTGAAGGCTTTCAGTGAGGGATATCAAGGCCTTTCTGACAATCAATTCGGATTCTGCAAAGCCAGATCAACAATCGACGCTGTAGAAAAAGTCGTGGCTAATGCCCGAGGTACAATCGCTGAAAGAAGCTAGATGAGAGGTGGGTAAAAGTACTCCATTATCGTGACCCTCAATGTCAAGAATGCGTTCAACCAAATGGTACAGCATATTGAATGCACTATAGAATATGGAGGTTTCATCCTACCTCCGTAGGATTATCGTCAGCTATTTCTCGTCATGTGTCTTGACGTACTGCTAAAAGACAGAAATAAGATCGTACAAAATGGCACGTGATGTTCCGCAGGGCTCAGTCCTTGGCCCATTACTGTGGAACATCATGTACGATATAATATTGAAGCTGCCAATACCTGAAGGCTCTACAATAGTGGGGTTTGCGGACGATGTTGTTGTAGTTGCGGTACGGAAGTTCGTAGACGGAGCTAGACACAGCGAATAGAACTATCGCTGGCATTCGGCAGTGGTTCTCTTTAGTTGGCCTGCAACTAACTGACCACAAGCAGAGGCAGTCTTGGTGACAGGAAGAAAAATAAGGGAAACCATTTCTCTGGCTGTTAAAGACTGCAACATCATATCTTAAAGCTCACTGAGATACTTGGGTGTCCGAATAGATGCTAAGCTGAGATTCGACGAACATCTCTGAATCGTCTGTCAAAGAGCATCGCGTGTACAGCATTTTATACGCCCGCACAGTGACCAGTGTCTAAAAAAGAGCTGCCCTGCAGGTTGTCTTTGCCCATCGAACAGTATCAGGGAGGCAGCGTCCGTGTTGGCCGACATGATGCCAATCGACCTCCTAGTGGAAGAACGAGGCAGGATCAACCACTACATTAGAAGTTCCCCCGAAGAAGTGAGACTGCCACTGGCGCAGTAAGAGAAGATGAAAACCATGGAGATGAAGACCACCGCCTGATCAGCGGTGAACTTTGTCTGTTTTTTTAACCGGTTCAGGGTAGAATCCCCCCTTAAATTTTTTTAAAAATGATAAAAAATTAAAAATAGTTTGAAAGTAATCCTGTACAATATTAAATGAACTGGACAAACAAATTTTTACGATTATCTTTCGAAAGAAAATTCGCATATCAGTTAGTTCAACAATCGTTTGGATGAAATTATTATTTGAACATAATTTCAACGCTGATACGACGTCGACGTTTCTGTGAACAATTACGTTCAAAAATTTTGTCTCTTAAGACGTCTTCTATGCTTTTCCATTGATATTTCACATATTTGTGTTCCCTTTCCTTCTTAAACTCGAAGAACTGTTTTCTCCATGATCACTTTGACTGAAAATCTTAATCATATGAATAAATCAGTGAGAATAACAAATCAACATTCATTTTTATATTTGAGAATTTAATTGGTATTTAACAATAGACTTACCTACAAATTTTGTCATTCTTCTAACTGCCACTCTCAGTCTGATCAATAACGTAATTACTTCAGTTGTATATATACAATTATTGAAAAACAGATTGCGCAATGGAAAATTTTGTGATTGATGCACAAACTTTTATTGCAAGTCAAGACACATGTTTTTACATCCAAACAAATATTCACAAACATTCTCAGTTAACATGCATTTTTCAATTAACTAAAGTTAAATGCATGTGATTTGTTGCAAGTTCTGATTGGATACTCAGAATTTCGTTTTACTGGTTTTCTGTACGTTTGTTCTAATTCAGTTACATTTATTTATTTATTATTAAGGACAGCAGTTACACTGATATAGCCCTATCAATAGACATTTTTTGAATATATTTATAATATAACCATCAATTTTTGAACACTGTATTCCATAAATTCCTAGGGTTAGGTAATGTACGGAAGTAATAATATCACAAGTTGTATACTTCGCAGAGTATAGTGGAATTTGATACTAAAAGAATATGTACAAAAAAAGTAGTGATTCACTACGAATATAAGGTAACGATTGAGATAGAAAAAGGTACTAAAAAGATATGAATATGAGAGAAAAGGAATTAAGAAAGATACAGTAAGAATAAGAAAATACAATAAGAGATTAAGAGAATAAGAAAACAACTCGCGGATATACAATATCACAGTTCGCGTTGTGTCTGTGTTTGTTGCTCCCATGTTGCGCTAACGGCCATCTTGAAGACCTGGACACTTGGTGCCATCACTACTGCAGCGGGAAGTTATTTACAGGCTGACACAACCCTGTTGGTTAGGAAGTGTTGTCTCTGAAGGCAACGGAATCGTCCCTTTCGCAGCTTCAACGGGTGACCTCAAAGGTGTGTTGTAAGTGGCCTGGTGAACAGCTGTGAGAGGTTTGGAACCTTGTACGCATCCGTGAGTACTTTTGAAAGTTTCCACCAGGTCTGCTGTTTCTCTGCGGTCTATGAGGGGAGGCAGGTCAAGCTGACGTAAACGGTCCTCGTACGGCAGATCTTGCAGTTCTGGTATCATTGTAGTTGCTCGTCGCAGCACTCTCTCCAGCGCCTCAATGTCCTTGCGGAGATACGGTGACCAGATTGTAGAGGAATAGTTGACGATTGGTAGAATGTATGTTGTAATAATTTTCTTCACCAGAGAGATTGTCATGGTAGAGAAGGCTCTTCTTATGCGATATAGCATTGAATTTGCCTTCTTTATGACAGTGTTGGTATGTGATGCTCATTTCAGGTCCTCAGCAATAGTGACTCCCAGATAAATTTGAGAGGAGACAGTGGACAGTTGTGAACCAGACATGGTATATGTCAGCTGGGGGTTTCCCCTGTCCAAATGCAGGACTGTGCACTTTGCCGCATTGAGCGGTATAAGCCAGGTGGTAGACCATCGGTGAATCCCATGAAGGTCACGCTGTAGTTCCATGGCATGTGTCACTGGGTTTGCATAAATCTTGTTATCGTCGGCAAAAGTTTGGTGCTCGCAGGTTGTGTCAAAGTGGTGGTCAGTGGAGTAGAGGACGAATAGCAAGGGATCCAGGACAGATCCTGACGGTACACTACTCAATGCTGGGTGTTGAGTTGACAAAGTATTGACCACCTTTTTTTTGGAATGTGCGTGTCGATAGATAAGATTCTATCCACACCAAGAGTTTTCCGTCGATGCCATGGTTCCGAAGTTTTTGGAGAAGGCGTCTGTGCGGAACTTACAGTATATCGTGTACCCGGGGACTGAAACTGTGACATCATCGATGTCTTTATGCAGCCAGGTTTCCGTAAGAATAATAAACACTGGATTAGTGTGGGTGGCTTCTGTGACTAGGTGGTCAAATTTGGCTAAGAGAGGCAATGTTGCTGTAGAGCAGTGTGATTTTTGGTGGTGGTGCTGGTGTTACTGCTGTCCAGTGGCGTTTCCCAAGGGTTTTGTAATTTTTGGTACGCCATGTACGTAACGAATGACAAGGCTTGGATCATCCTGCTGACGAAGAGTAAGTTCTCTGCGAAGGCAGGCCACCTCCTCTTGTTGACCAGGGGTTTGATCAGAGGTGACTTTTATGCCAGGTAAGGCGGCAGTTTTTGCTCTTTTCAAAATGTTGATTGCGAGTTGAGTATCAGTCAGAGCAACCTTGATCGGTCTGTTTTTGCCGGCCACCTTTTTCCCCAGTCTAAAGTGTTGTATTATGTCATCTGCAGTTCTCTGTATGCCTGAATGAATCTTGGTAAGTATGTCTACAATAACATCCTTTTCAGCAGGGGCTTGATTAACAGATGTAGGAGCCTCGGCAAGACCTAGTATGATGACATTTTTCGAACGCCTTTGTCTCTCCTCCAATTTAACGAGCATCTCCGAGTGGCTGGACAGTTTAGAAGCTTTCAGAATATAAATCTCTTGCAATAGGTAAGCTTGGGTTTTCTTGAGATCTTCACATTTAGATGCCAGTTCCATCTGACCCTGTGAACAGTTTTTAATTTTAATTGAGAGTTCAGTTATTTGTTGAGATATTGCTGATATGTCAGTTAGTAGATTATTATGGTTTTCTGATTGAGACTTGACCAATTCCTCTTTAGTGTTGTTTATCGCCTTCTTGAGTGTTTGCACCGAGACGTTTAAGTTTCGGTTCATCTGCCTATTTTCTTCTCTCATGGTCCTAAGTGACTCATTCAGGCTACCTTGGTCGGGTCGTCGAGAGCACATGCATCTTGGTGTCCGTGATCGTGGCATTCGGATCAAATTCCATGTTGGAGTTTCAATCTTTCCGCTCGGTTGAAGTAAGGTGCCCTCTATAACGCGCGGTTTGGACGGAGCTTTAGATTGCGGATGCAACTGTGAGTGTGCCACATATACGACGTGTACTAGTGTGCGTGTACACACCGACACTCTTCTTACTTGCCCGGATAAACAGAGATGACGTGGTCCAAGGATGCTGTCAGTCGGTCCCAATCGCTGTTGATTTAATGCTGGCGCGAACGGCTGGTGCAGGTCCAGGATATCGTCTACCAGGGGGGAACCCGTTTGTCGTGGTATTCTCAGTAAGTGAGCTTATATTTACTGTGTATCAGTTTGGAGCAATTTAAGGATGAAGAACGTTTCCAGGGCACTCTCTCCCAGTTGCACCGATCCAATATCCACGTTTAAAACTAAGTTATCTGATGTTCACTGTACATAAGCAATTTTTCACAATATTAACAATATTATCACAATATTAACAATAACAATATTACTTTGCACATACTAAAATGTGACAAAAATAGAATAAACAGCGTTTATAATGATATGGTTTACGATTTAAATGAAAATTCATATGTTAAAATTATCATCAGCGATAAATCATAGTAAATTTCAATGTAGAAAATTCAATCTTTGTATGTTACTGTTTTTTATCACGTCAACGAAGTAGGTATGGATAAAATAACAGTTTTGCCCTAATAGAAAAATATTTGGACATGCCTAAGACTTTGTTTGGCCCTCTATCGGCAATTTAAGGCAAGCAAAAAAGTGGCTGATCATGAACACCTAATTTAAGCATTATTAGGGCCGATATAGGTTTGCCTTTGTAAGGCACACCTATACATAGGCCTGTCGAAAAACCGTTTTAGAGCTATTGTTCTGTGTGTAATGCTTCTCCTTAAAAACGCCCGATTTCGGGTCACCTTTGGGCCTTATCATAGCCCAAATTATACAAAAAATTTTTAATAAAATTCAATAAATTTAAAAATTCAAATTTTATTCAGTCTTATGCTTCATTAATAATGTAATTATATCAGAATAAAATTGATGTATAAAATAATATCAACGAATTATTTTGTAATCTTTAAGATAACTATTTAACCAATTGAATGTAAAATATAAAAAATTTGAATTATATTCCTTGAAAAATAACAAAAATTATTTTCTTATTCAAGCTTACCTATGTAGGCCCAAATAAGGTCATTAACGGACTCGAGTGAGGGCGTTATTATCGGGAGACATTAAACGCTATATAAAAGCCAGAATTTAGCCCTCTACTTTGTGGGGTTAACGACTCCAACTGTTTGTCATAAGGAGTTGGAAAGAGTTCACCATTTGAGTTCGAGTGAAGGGCTTGGAAGTCGCCAACTTCCTGTTATACTTGACTTATCCGGGCTTAAATAGATTTTAACGTTCTTTAATTAGGGCCCGAATTCAATTTCTACTAGGGTTTTAAGGTGTCATCCTCTTAAAAGGATGACAAAATCAATGGTGAACTTCGAATTATGATTTTGGCCGGATCTAAACCGATGCTGCATAAATTTCTCGAAATACGGATAGAAAAGTTGATCAAATTTTATGTTATTCGATTTTTTGTTTATGTCAAGGTATTTTGAAACAAAAAACACAATAAATCATAGTGAAATAACGTCATATTTAGTAACCTCGTTTTTCCCATAAAATCGGATTCTGGTAATCGCACATCAAAAACGAGATTACTAATTATGATTGTATTTCACAATCAAATGCCGCTTTGCCCGTCTTAAAATAATCTGCAAAAATTATAAAAAAAATCAACTTAAAATATGCATGATATTTATGTCATTTCAGAAAATTCAAGAAATTCAACAAAAACGACGAAAAGGTTACATTGTCGGTAATGAAGGCACCACACCCAATTTGGAATCGTCTCAAATATGTGTGATAGAAGAAAAAACAAAATAAAGATGATATAATTAATCAATCTTACAGTATATGTGGCAAGACTTATTACAACAATGCAGATAAATACTCCAACGATATTTATTATTTGAATTGTTTCATTAGTCAAAATCCCAAACCTAGTGAACAATGTTGAACAGGTGATTTAATAAACTTCTGCTAGCATTAGAAATAGCCATACTACATTTTGATTACTTAATGGCAGATTGGTAAACACGTATAATTTGTCGTATATAGTTTAAAATCGTATGTTCGTCTGGAATAGAAACACATTCTTCTAGATTACTTATTTTGCCTAGTAAATATCTTGAACACAGCATAATGATATAAGTAATTTTGTAAGTTGTAATATTTTTAAAATTGGATCGAATATTAGCTCACTTCGCTATTGACTTTTTTGTGAACGCTGTTAACATTGTTATGACAGCAAATAATGCCAAACCCAAAATAATGTAATCGTTAATGAGTATACCCGAAACATTTAGAAGAATCATCAATTTATTCGACGAGAATGTGCCTTTCAGTAATAAAAATTTTCTGATACACAAATTTCTATCAGCACATTCTCGTTTGTAGCATAATAAATATATAAACGGAAATAATAATGAAAATATGAAACATATGGTAATGTTTGTAAGATCTGGAAATATATTATTGAATAGAAAATATTATTTGGTATTCAGTGTTTAGATAATGTTTATCTTTTTGTTTTAATAAAAAAATGTTTCGTTCTGAATGTACTTGCTCGTTAAAAATTTTGAGATGCATTTGCACATCGTCAGATACTTGTATGCAATTTCTTTGTTTTCTTGTAATACATATTCGTAAGTTTCTTCTATCATATTCACAATTCTGTCAACCTACATAGTTTTTGTAAAAACAAATTCGTAATGTTAATTTAACAAATAATCATTACTGAAATTTTCGTAATGCAAATTGACACTATAAATTTTTTACTTTTTTTTCTTGTGCAGTAAAACTGAGAAAGGTTCCCCACGCAAACAATGACACACAAAACCAGGAACAATCTGCGCTAATGTTCGATAAATCTCCACGAATTCCATAGTAATATGTAATCTACAAAAATCATATCATGTTACAACAATTTCATTTTTAAGAACGTTGTTTTTCTCAATATTTCAAATATGTTCCTGAATATTTTTAAAGTATATGTTATGATTCAGTTATATATCTGTGGTTTCCCGGAATAAAAATATGAGTCCATTTTCGGAAAAAATTGAGTGTTTTGACGCTAAATCTGTGGCTTCCGGTAATAACAAGACGAGTGCATTTTATGTTTTAAATTTAGAGCACTTTAAAGTTTCAAATTTTTTTTTCTATTACTTGGTATTGTGATTTTAAACACTTTGATGTTTTGTATTATAACATTGGTACATAATGAAACTATATTTCCATCATATAAACAATGAATTTTGACCCCTTATGACCTTTCCAAAAGTCGATGTGAAATCACATATCCGATTATTACTGTAATTATTTATGATCAATCTAATAAAATTCTGTAACCTATTGCCAAAACCAGTTAAGGATACGAAAAACGTTTATACTTGATCGGTTATTGCAGTTCACCACAGAATTATGTTTCTGTGGTGGAAACGAATTCAAATATAGTTTTTTTAGTCGGACTCGACCTTTAATTCGAATTTAAGACATTGCTTTACAACGTCTATGGTTTGGACGCTGTCCAGACGCGGTCTACTCAAAATATCGAAGCAAAAACGTTAAAAACGCTCAAGTAAGGTTGAAAATTGCACAAGCATTGAAAAAACATTAAAACACGATTAAAAAAAAACAATTTTCATAGCGCAGACTTTATTTAAGCTATTGTCCTTTCTATTTTACCGACTGAGCTGATATCAGCAGTTGACATTTTACAATTCACTTCTCATTTTAATTAAATGTTAAAACTTGTTGCTTAAATTTCATTGTAAGAATATTTTAAATTTCAAAATGCAAAACTTTTTAAACTGCCAAAACTTTGAAAATTCAAAAATTTTAAAAATTGTTACAATTTTATATTTTTAAAATCTGAAAATTTCGAGATGTGCAAATTTTCATTTTTTTAATAAAAATCAATAGAAATTCGACTATTCGTTCTCTTAAGAAAAACTTGTCTTGAAAAAACTTAATGCTATTCACAAAAGAAACAAATTTTGTAGTGTAATAAGTTAACTTAGACCATGCGAATGTGCATAAGAAATAAGAATTATTTTTTTGGCAATATACTTTTATTTTGTTTCTTTATTTTTTTGTCTATTTTACTATTGTCTACTCATTTTATTCTGAGGGACACATTTTTTGACCATTTATAAAGTTAATTTTTGTTCATGCAAATTCACTTGATCAGATAATTCAGTTATCACATATTACTTTTTTTCATCAAATATTTCATGATTTAGAATTGAGTGTATTGAGAATTGAGTTAATTGTAAATTTATATTCGTCAGCATATTCTTCTCGAAAATTGAAAAACAAAACGATCTTCCATTCTTATGATTTATTAATAATAGATAAGATAATATTGGAATATGACTGAGTAATAATCATAAACATACACAAAGATTGATTTGGATAATACAAAGCATGTTCCCTGCTTATGGTAAGAATTATACATTGAAATTTTCATTGGACAACAGATGTTAGGCTAAACTTATGCAACTTAAAACAATATATATAATATGAATATAGTATAGATGGTATATATATTCAATATAAAATACAAAAAATTCAATAATATGAATCACATTTTACTTCTACGCGATTTCACCGTTAATTTTGTTTCTCTCTCTGTCTATCAGCTCTCAGCCGCATGCTTCGTTGTTTTAATCTAACTATTATTGCGGTAAAATAATTTGAAGTTGAAAAATCTATGAATTAGACGTCCAATTTAAGATATTCTTATACAAAGTATTGACATCATCATGGTTACAGTGACATAAAAAATTAGGAAATTTGGAGAAAATGTGAATACTTCATGATAAATTCTTACAAACTTCTGATAAGTCGGAAAACTTTCATACTATTCGATAATTTCTATTAAAAAAAATCAACTCATATTATAATTATCAGCGAATCATAATAAAATTATTATCATTTCTTATAAATCATTAAAATATTGTTGCGTGTTCATAAGAGTTCATCATGAAGTGTTGACTATGTAGGATCCTGATTTGTTATGTCACTTTAAGACGAGCATCTAGTTGTTTCAGTTAATCTTTCTTCAGAAGTTTCTGTTTTTTACGGTAATCCCGTTTCAGGTTAGATTCACGTTCAATAACATCCGGCTTCATGTACCATCGCCATTTTTTTATTTTCTCCAGCATCCATTTCCTCACTGTTTCCACTGTGAGAAGGATTTTGAATTCTTCATAGCTCGGAATTTTTTGAGAAAAGTTACGTGCAGAAGATTCTCTTTTTTCATCATCAGAAGAATCTGTGATATAATTTATCATAGATTCAGCAGCTTTCTGTTGAAAACTGAATTTTTTGTTCTTGTAATAATATTTCGTAACATCTGAAAAATTTTAAAATTATATTAGATACACATTTTTAAGTTTTCGTATTTAATATTCATCTCGCAGTTTGTTATATTGCAAGTTACATTCCTTTTTAATAACAAAAAATTATTGTTGCTACTACTTTGCAAATAATATAAAGAGACTATACTGACTAAATAACTGCCTATAATAGCGATCATTGTAATGCTAATATACTTGACACAATAGTTAGTGGGCACCATAAAAAAGGAACAGATCGCATAAATTTGAAAAATGACTTGAGAAACTAATGATTTTCGGAATTGAAGTTTGGAACTTGAATTTTTCAGAGCTTGTAAAAAAAATCAGTTGAACGTTCTATAAAACTATTATAATAAATCTCAGGGTGCCTACTAATTGCTGGACTCAGTATATATAATGATTATCATAATAATAATATTATCAATTCATGAGATACACATGCAAATGCGTATAGAAAAGACGTATCGAATTAAGTTGCGACAAAATTAAATTAAATTTTCAAATAGCGTTTTTTCCTCCAACCTACAGGATTATAGTGTTAACTTACTGATAATGTCAGCAATTGTTGCGAACGACAATTTTTTCTGATTTTCATGTGGCACACTTTTTAAATGTTTTGCTCGGTACTCATGCAAATGGTCAGGTTTTAGGTAAACTATACCTATGGTGACGACAGCTGTTCTAAGATTTTTCGTTTTATGTAACGCTTCATGAACTAACTTTTAATCCAAAAGGCAGCCCACAACATTCTACAATTTAGAAAACATAGAAATAAAAAAAATTCAACAATAATTATATACATAATAATCATAATATACATAATTTTATAATTAAAAATGATCTTTCAAGAGTGAATTATACTAATGACCTGTTGGAGATAGCATGAATCGCCTGCAATTAATGATGCTTATAACTAGTAAGGTATCCAATATATTAAATAAAAGTAATTTAAAAAAAACTAAAATCTTACTTTAATTTGAAATCAATAAATAAATGATAAATGATGCTTGTTAAAATTAATAAATAAAGATGATTCGAAGGGAAGTATTCATGAAGATATTTAGTTGTTGTTTATTATGACAGCAATGTACAAGAGAATAAATTACATAAATTATATAAATAATACAAGCCCTAGGGCAATTTAAACACAAAAAAATGAAAAAATGAAATTAATAAATTGCATGCCATAAATGGATCTTTTCAGAAAAATTTCTGATTTTAAATAGATCCAGCGAATATATAAATAAAAAGCAGAAAAATTTCTGCTTTTAAATAGATCCAGCGAATATATAAATAAAATAAGATAAGATTACAATCAATGAAATAAGCGTCGACTAATAAAGTTCTCATGTAAAATCACAGACCCAATACAGATCACAATAGAACAAGCTTAAAGAAAAATACAATCGTTGTGGCAGATAAATATATATATACAATAATCTTCATCAGGTACAAGAATATCGAGATCAATACTTAAAAAAAGTACGATTTTTTTTAGTACGATTTTTCAATTGTGTTACGTTCTTCGATTAAATCATGGTTTATTCTGTTTTGAAGTTTCTACTTCTCTTGATCGAGAATGCTATTTCGTATGTAAATCAACATTTAACTACAGAATCAATAATCAAAATTCAAAATATTATTGAATATCGTCAAAGTTGTGCAGTGTGAATTTAATGACTTGTGTTACTAACTATATCTTTACAAAAAACTTAAGGCGTTTGTAATCTGCTGAGTTCTTTACGCAATCTCTGAAATTTCATGTCCTTTTCTGAGAGTTGCCTCTTTGAAGCTTCGTTTTCATCGTTTTGTTCAAGTTCTATTGTTTTTGGTTTCCGATTTTTCATAGTCTCCGATATGTTCTTGATATGCTGTCTACCTTAAAATGAAAGGAAGAGAGCTATTCAAGTGATGAATCAGATCAAGTGCAAACGATATTGTGTTACAATCAAGCAGTGTAAAATGATGAAAATATTAACCAAAAGTAGTGCCAATCCAAAAATATATCTTTTTCATCATTTTTGCTGAAAATAACAACTATTTATATACTATTTATTATATAAAAAGACGTTCTGCTTCACATGGAAGCGACTTAATTTGGCATGAAAATGTATTTATATATTTGATTGTTTCACTTTGTTTAATTGAATATTAATTCAATTTCACGTTCAAATTTGTATTCATAAAAACATCAATTATACCTCACATACTGCACTATCGAATTTCACACCATTGTGAATCTTACGACAGGTACTTCTCTTTGTCGAGTTGGTCAAGTCTGATAAAATGTTGTTGAGGCTGCAAGAAGCTGAGTTATTCTCACTGGTAAAGCTATTAGGCAAGCTTCTAAACGTTGGAATATCATGCTCATTCGTAGAATTTGGGGCCTCACGTTCAACGGAGTTGGTGGCACTGACAAGACTGTCGACAAAAACGCTGTGAGCATTTCGTTCCAAACATTCGGCCGTTATTGATGAAGAGACACTGTTTACGAGATCGCTGGTTGCTCCTCAGTAGCTCTTGTACTGATTGCAGGCATTATCATTATCATAGACGAGCTTTTCCGGAATGATTAGGCAAGTTTCAGTCAACAAGGAGTTTTCGGTTTTCTTCAGACAATCAAGAGTACTCGTTTCGTGGGTCTCTCCGGAAATTTTATGAGAGTTATTCGAAATTATAGCGGTCGGAGCTCTAGAAAAACTTGAAGCAGACCTGCTGCTAAGAGCAGTACTTTCTTCGAAATTGTAAGCCATTTGTGTTTCTGACAAATATTCGTTTTCGTTACTGTCTGTACCATCTTTGTATTTATAGCTGTTATTTGTCGCGTTAACAGTGACGTCATTGCTTTTCTGTTGGTTTACCTGAAAAAAAAAGTTTGTTTCTTTAATTCATACAAATGAAACTTATCACGCTTTCAATGTCTTTCTTACATTTTTGGTGTAATTGGCTCAACAGAATTTTTTAATATTCAATGAAAATTAATAACTGCTTTGAATATAAACATGTAAAAATTTGTGTTCATGCACAACTTCATTAAAAAATGATAAACCTAAAAAGTGCATCTCCTCTCGTGCATGTAAGTGGGTCATATCAATTCAGGCACAGTGGCAGAATACGAAAATAAGGATAATATTATTTAAATTGCATGAACTCCAAGATAATCCAAGAACACGCATTTGAAAATTATCTCGAAGGGTTATGTCGCAGCTGCTATGAAGCAGCCTACCATTGAGAACATGTTAGTAGTAGAGTTCTGTTAATTAACCGATTTGATTTTTCACGTATTAATTGGTAAAATAAACAAAAAGTATGAAGAGGTGAAACTTTAATAACAATCTTGATTCTGACACTCAAAACAGCGCGACCTGAATGATACGTTAAAATGGATTACTTTTTTTAATAACTTGACAAAAATTGACACTGCTACAAACCTTAGCTGTTTTATGAATACGATTAAAAATATACTGCTGTGTTTTTTCATTCTGTGCCTTTATTGCCGCTTTAATTTTAGCCTGTAGATAGAATAATTGCAAAATATATGGGTAATTCCACGATATTTCGACCAACTGAAAAACTCAAGGGTCGGAAAAAAATCTGAAAAAAATGTTTTTAGGTTGTACTTTTCAATGGGAACTTTCTTGAATTTTTTCAGATTTTTTTGTAAGGTCGCTTTTTAAGTTACGGCTATATCAAAATTTAAAAAAAAATGAAAAATAGAATTTTGAAATCAATATTACTCTGACAGAATCGATCGATCATTGAAAACATCCCATAGCAAAATTGTTTATTTTTCTTTGAATTTTAAGACAAAAATATCAATATAATTTTCTATATGGTGTT
>JAPYZS010000901.1:0-33871 GCA_030522925.1 Trissolcus japonicus
CGTCCGAAATCCCAAATTGATTTTTGAAAACTTTGTCCTTCGATTTCTCGAAATTGATTAAAGTGGAGATACCTGGTTTTTCCTCTAAGCCACTGAATTCTTTTGCAGCTTGTTGGGGAGACAAACGTATTTCGCCTCGGTTCAAAAAAAAAATAAATTTCAGAAATTCTAGCCTGCAGCAAGGATGTCCCATGTCTATACAAGTGTGTGCTGTGTAAAAGCCAGCAATATGACTGAAAATAACCAAACTTGAAACCAATAATACGAGCAATCACCAGACAGATATCGACCGCGGTACAAAAAGTATGTTGCAGAATAGAGACAATTTTTCATGTTAGTTACTCTAAAATGCTTTTTGGGTTGTACGTCGATTAGTTGCTTCAAGTGTAGTTGTCGCGGCGGCAAGGTGTATCGGCAATGAAAAATGTTCTAGTTTCAGTGAAGTGTTTCTTAAAACACATATTTCGATCCTTATTTTTATCGTCGAATCTGATTGAATAAATTAAGGGTTACGTTTAACCATTTCTTATTTTTATTTTAACTTTTCTTATATTAAGGGGACATTTACTTCTTTTCAGCCAAAAGAACGGGGTTTTTAAGTTTTTTTACGAGTAAATAACATTTTTTTCGTCCCGAGTTTATTGCATACTATTCATTATAGTTTCAAGTACATTCTGGATTTTTTATGTCGAAAAAATATCGGTTGCACTCGAGTTGCAGTATCGAAAGTGTTACGGTGCACTTTTGATCGGGCGGAAGCTTACAAGAAATGCACGTTTGCACTTTTTTTTTATTGTGACTGCCGTTTCGTTAATTTTCAACTTTTTTATGTGAAAGTGGTGCAAACTCCAGATAATTTCATGTAGTTTAATACTTCACAACGAAAATTGATTTCTCATTACTCAGAAGACCTGTGATAACTCCCCATCTCTTCTCTCGGCTTCTTCCTACCTTTAGCAGCATTGGGCTGAAGTATTCAACTTCATAATTCGTACATGGCGTTCGAGCCGTACTATAGGTAAATCGCCCATTTTAGGCACTTCTGGTTGCGACTTCATAATCCTATAATTCTGGCATTGACCGGTGACATTCTTGATAGCCCTCCGCAATCCTAGAATCACGTAATGTTGCCGCAGCTCGTTGACGACCGTTTCCGTATTGCCGTGGTAATATACCTGGTGATAATGCAGAATTAGCAATTTGGTGTACTTCGCAAATCCATCTAAAATTATAGGTCACCACATGCTGTCAGAGACGTTAGCACGTCTCATCCTGCCCTCTACTTTAAGAATTTTAATTTCACTCAGTACTGGTGAATACTGCAATAGTCTGCTTTTCTTCTACAACGGTATATCTTTCTCCAAACACGCCTTTTCCTCAGCGAAATTTTCCTCTTGACATTGTATGACCAACATGTCTAATGCCCGATGTATCAAGCTTACATCAAGTCCCTTCTTTAAGTTCTGACGCTTCATTCTCTTCATTCTAAAATACTTCGCAGCCTGCAGGACTCTAGGTTCGAACCAATCGCAACCATGATGAGAACCACTCAACATCAGGCAAAACGTCTCGTACCGGATTCGATCTGATAGTAACCAGTAGCGAAATGAGAACTTCAACTTCATTTACAGTTTTCTCTACTACAGTCATCTTTGGCCAGCCACTCTCTGGATAAAAGAGTGACCCTTTTATCTATCTGTCATCGTGTTCTGTCCAGTTCTTCCACCAATGCTAGTCTTCCGAGTTTGTCCTCTCGTCTATTTCTCCCGGTCGGTCCGTCACAAACGTATTATACCTTTTTGTATACCAAATTTATAATTAATAAGATATTTTTATATATTTTTGTATATATGTACATCTATCGTATGAGTGAGTTTCCTAATAGGAAGCATAAACTGGAATCTACACATAGGCCAGTGGATAAGACAGTGTTCTCACCGTTCTCACGGCGGAGGGTTGGATTCGAATCTTTTAACATCGAATCTGGTTTTTTCATTATAAATCTCAGTTTGAATGGTTTAAAAATCAAAATAAATTAAATACTGAAAAGAATAGTATATATTAGGCAATTAATAAATTTTTCATTTGAATTGAATGAATGTTGTTATCTAATGAAACTTTTATCGTTAAAAATAATCGGCGTTCAAAGAAAGGTTAAAAAGAGTGAATGGATAATGCATAAATACCAATATTGATCTTGTGATGAATCATCAACATGGAATATTTTGTCCACAAAGTGTTTGGCTTATAATTTTTTGACAAACTGTGAAAGTAAGCCATCAAAACTTTTTCGGAAAACGATGCCACTTGTTTTTTTTCCTGTCATTTTACGAACGATTTGTAACAAAGTTTGTAGAGTCGTTTCGATTTTGCAGGTAACAAACCTAACTCAGCTTTGTCAATAGCTTCAAGTATTTCAGCGGGCAGATTCTCGTCGTCATTCATGGCGTATACCGAAAAATAAATTCGATTAGAGTGATTATATAGATTTAAAAGTCGTGCAGCTGCAAGAAAAGAAATTTTGACGTAGAAACATAGGAATGAAAGATTTCGCGTTAAAATATTTAGAAAAAGAGCCACATTATTGAAAGAATTTTCATTTCGTTGATGGAAAAGTTTTCTCGTCATCGGAAGACGGCAGAAGATCCGCGTTACGTGATGCCCATGAACTGGTCAGATAAATACATCGTTCGTGGGCTGCATGTCTGCACACGGCTTTCACTTTATAGTGCAGACATTAAACAGGATGAACTGAGGATTTTGTTCAAATTCTCGAACAATTATTGTAGCCAACTGATTTACAAAAGTTTCCGGGCGGATCTGTTTTTTTGATTCAGGACAACTTCGCAGTCGATAGAGCTAAAATTGTCAAGGAGTAGTTTAACATGAAATCACAAATTGATCCAATTCCGTTTCCTGCTAAATTATCCGATCTCAATATAATTGAGAACGCATAGGGTATAACGCAGAAGAAATGGATTTCTGGAAACATAAAAAATGTTCGACAGTTAGTGTCATCTGTGGAAACCATTTGGATGGAGTTGAATGAGGAAACTGGATTTTTTATGTAATTACGTCCTTAAGAGAGTTGAATACATAATTGGAGACGGTCAGATTATTTTAGTAAATCCAGTTCACAAATATAAAATAGAAATAAAATAAGACTTTTTCAGGTTTCATATAATAGAATTGTAAAAAAAAGAATTGTGAATTGTTTAAAAAATTTGATATGAATGATGATATTTTCATCATCGGAACAATAAAATATTTTCTGAAAAATTATCATAGTTAATGGAATGACAAGAAATAGAAAAGCATTAAAAGAAAAATATTAAATCATCCTAATCCTTACTAATATATAAATTATAAATCATGTTTGTTTATTTGTTTGTTCAATTATAACTCTAAAACTAATGAAGTTTATGAGCTTTATTCACATCGGGTTAACTCTTTGCATCCTTAAAAGACACGGTGAGATCCTTAAACAATACACGGTGAGGAAAGTCAAACCTACATAGAAGCGTGCGAGGTATTAGGTTTTTTCCAGAACAACGATCACTGAAATCTTACTATGGAAGAGGCTGTAGCAAAGCGATTTCATTTCCAATTGAGACTTCTATTTATCATCATATTGATGATGATCAAAGATCTCTGACGATGACGAATGATCAAAGATCATTTTTTGACGCAATGCTGCAAAATATTAAGTCCAATGTTCCAGCCAAAATTTTTCTTAACGCCTGCGGTGGTATGGGCAAAACGTTCATATTGAATTTGTTGCTATCTTCTGTAAGGATTCACCATGATGTGGCTTAAGCTTTGACCTCCTCAGGTATTGCACAATATGAAACACGTGAGTGTTTCATATTGTGTTATGTCATAACACTCTTTTAGAAACTTCAAATGCCAAAAGTTCGTTTCCTGGTACCCACACCGCAAAGCCTTCGCAGTAGATGCATTTACTATCAGTTGGCGAGAAGAATTTTTCTATGCTTTTCCGCCGTTTGCTTTAATTCTTAAGACTATAAATAAGATTATTAGAGATAAGGCGTCAGAAATCTTTATTGTTTCGTTTTGACCTTCACAGCCATGGTTTCCTATTTTTGAGTCTATTGTAAACAATTCTATAAAATTTGGTCCAGATTCAAATCTCCTTATATCTCCTTGCAGATCCAGAATCAACCCTATGAGTCGGCACCTTATCCTGCTTGCAACGAGTGTCTCAGGCAATCGTACATAAGGAAGGCAGTTCCGTCTGAAGCCTTGGACGTAGTAGTCCTTTAGGCTCTAGCACCCTCAAAAGTTAAGCAATACAATTCAGCACTAAGGCTTTGGTGGGAGTTCAGATCACCATCTAGACAGGACCCATTCGTCAGCTCAACAGACTCCTTACTGTATTTTTTATCCGAGAGGTTTCAGTTAGGCAACTTATAAGGAACATAAAATATAATCAAATCAGCTATTTCCCTTCTTTTTTTCTATCAAAAGAACACTCTTGGAGAAAACTCTTTAATTCACTATATTATGAAAAGTGCTTTTAAACGCAGACCAACTACACCCAGATATTCCTCCACTTGGGATGTAGACACAGTTTTGAATGTTGTCAAACAATGGTTCCCTCTTCAGTCTTTAGATATTTATAAACTCACTCTTGAACTTATCATCCTACTTGCCTTAGCGTCTGTTCATAGAGTCTAAGCTTTTTTAAAGATCAAAATTTTAAATATTATTTTCACAGAGAATAATATTTTAATTAAGATTCCTGAAGCTGTAAAGACTTCTGGACCAGGCAGGTTTCAACCTCTTTTAAAACTACCATTTATACCAGAGTCTCCAGAAGTCTGTGTAGTGTCGACTCTTGTCAGATACTTAAATGTAATGTGAGATTATAGAAACTCAGAAGAAAATTTAGTTTTTAGCCTGTAAGAAACCCTACAAAGCGATAGACTCCCAAGTATTCGCCAAACATTATAATCGACCTGTGATTCCCCACAGAGGAATGTGGGGAAGACTTTGCGATGTGGGGGAGACTTTGCGAGTACAGTATTGTTAAATTTGTTGGAAATAATTTAATCAATTTAAAATAGATACATGGATAATTCCACGGGAAACATCCATTTATATGGCCACAAAAAACCGAAACTACAGATTGAGGGCTCACTCCTGAAACAATTTTTTCCTCTTTATTGAGACCCTCTTAGTTAAGAAAAAATAGTGTTCCACTCGGTCAAAGTTTGAAAATGTAAAAAAAATGAAGTATCGCTAGGGAGAGCTAACTTTAAATTGTTATAGTTTTTATATATTCCATCCAAAAGTGTGTCACAAGGGGTTTTTAGTGGAACACTATTTTTTCTTAACTAAGGGGGTCTCAATAAAGAGGAAAAAAATTGTTTCAAGAGTGTGCCCTCAATCTTAAATTTCGGTTTTTCGTGGACATATAAATGGATGTTTCCCGTGGAATTACCCACATACACAATACTTTTCCCGATACCCACACCGAAAAGTCCACTTTTCGTGGCGGCTTTCGGCTTTAAAAGTTCGACTTTTCATGCGACGCGAAAAGTCTCACTTTGACCGGCAGTAGGTCTACTTTTCATGGAAGGCAACAACATCTAGCCTCACTTTGTCGTAACTTTTAAAACCGGAAACCACCACGAAGAGTGGACTTTTCGGTGTGGGTATCACGAAAAATATAGTTCAGTGCTTGGCATTAAGGTGATTGCTCAACCCCTCTTAATTTTGAGAAAACGAGTTAAATTAAATATCAATCTATTGCTGGATTGATTTTTGTTCAATTTCATTGAGAATTGTTGGAGTTCTATCGGAACTCGTTTTCTCAAAATTAAGAGGGGTTGGGGGAGAGCATTGAAATGTAATATTTCATGCAAAGTTCTACTTATTTGTGTACCAACCTTTAAGGCCCACATCAGTCATCCCTACTCCACTCAGACCCAAACTCACCCATGCCACACCATACACAACTTTCACCACTCTCTTCTGTCTCCACCATTCGTACTGTATAGACGAACTCAAAATATATCTATCGTTTAATTAACAATCAGTTTACTTATTTATTGTTCACACTGCCTGCTCAACAAAATTAATAAATATTCGAATCTAATTATATGTTAAATATGTTTATTTTCAAAAGATTTGGAAAAAAAGGATAGAAGAAGTGTAGAAATACTTGAAGGAAAATTTTCGTCTGTCTCTAAACAACTACAAGTTGTAATCTCGAGAACGAAGCGATGAAATATAATTGTACGATTCAACGAACACTTGTGACGTTTAATCTTAATTATATGAAGAGCTTCGTTTGAAGAAATTCCATCCCAACCCAAATTTTGATATATTTTTATATCTAACCAAAATTTCGATCCCCCCTTCATGTAATCTCTCCAGAGAAAATTTTAATTCTATAACTCTAAAAAGATGATGAGTTAGCGCCAAGTAGCCCGGCTCGTACGTGGAGGGGGCTATCCTAGTTTTTTGACTCCAAATGTTGTGACATCTAGCTATAAGCTAAACGGTACTACAAATTGTAATCTCTTTGAAGACAGCTCTTTATATAATTACGATTGAACGTCACAAGTGTTTGTTTAATCGTACAATTTTTTTCATGTTTTAGTTTACACTGTTTGAATTCCCGCCAATTTCCCAGAAAATTATTCTCGACGAAAATTGGCTTTTTGCCTGAATTTTAGGGGTCAGGGGACAAAAAAACAAACAAAACAAACTAAATTTTTTCATTGAACATGGCATGGAATCCAGAAAGTCAAACCTGAAAAACATTTATTCATGATAAAGTTGAATTATCATGTTTTTGTTACATTTTTATAATTCCTACCAATTCCCAACAAATTCGTTCCGGTCAAAAATTGACTTTTTGTCTAAAATTTAGATGTCAGCGGCATTTTCTTAAATAATAAGGCTGCCATATACTGAAAAATACGCTTGGTTCGGACCGACATATTTCTCTTCTCTTTCTATGAATTTAATATTTCTTGATCCGTCAACAAAGAAATTCTTATTTTCATTGGACAAATTTTTTTTTGAAGATATAACAATAAACAAATAAAAAGAGGAACTTAAATTAGTTGTATCATTCCATTCCGTTTTAACAATGTCTTTTCATAAATACTGCACGTTGAGGTAGTTTCATTTAACTCTTCAATTACAAGTTTTCAGTACAAATTTAAATACTATTATTCTCTTTGGTGGCAATCATTATATCATTAGATTTCGTTCGAACACAATTTGCTTGTATTCGTAGAATCAGTATTGTATGAGATGTTGTAAAATAGTGTCATTATAAAAAATACTCGTTAACATAGTTTCGTGATATTTCGGTATACGTTCATTTGCTTCGGGTTGAACAGAGCCATATCTATAAACTCTTTGAAGCACCGCTCGTGCCAATGTCCGTTCGAATTCAAAATATTTATCTTGTAGCGTGAACCACATTGCTATTGCAAATCTATCGCCAAGCAGTACACCACGCACTGCATGAAGATTTGTTTGATCCGAGGTGAAAGCGACCATCCGTCCACATCGAGGCTGAACAGAAGCTTCGATCGTTTTCAACGAACGATCATGAGTGAATATAAATTCACCGCCCATGATGTTATCATTCAAGTACAAAATCGCAGAATAATCTCGCCAAGTATACGCGGGGCTTTTGCGAACACAATCTTCATTGTCAAAGATACAGTTGTCTGCATGGATCGCATGACTTAGATCATCACGAATTTTTGAAGAATCTGCAAAAAGTCAGTTTTGTATAACATTTCATCTATTCGTTTTAAATTAGATCTTAGTTTGTTAGATCAATGTTCATACCTTGTGATAATGGCGATCGTTTTGTTAAATGAGTGAACGTGACGTACAAATGATCGCTGATGTTGAAGTATTTTTTAACATGATTTTGAATAGTTTCCGTGACGTCTAATAATAACTCAATTGGTCGTGGGTCAATGATTCCAAAGTAAGCTAGCTGTTAGGCAATTTTAGAATTGAACCATTAAAGCGAATACAAACATCTAAGCTATTAGAATTACATTAGAATTATAATAGTAATCTTGACTATTTTAGTACCACAGCGAGTCGTCCGATGCTCGCACCTTCGAATTTCTCAAATCGTGAATGTGGACTTTTGCTATTCACGTATCCGTCTCCCTCAACAACAGCTATCTGAAAATTTTATCAGAATATTAGTGTTCTATGTAAAATGATAGAAAATAATCTCGAAATGCACATGTACATTAGCCAGTTTTATAATCGAATCGCATTCAGTTTGATTAAACAATCCCTCGGCAACATATCTCGATTTTCCTCCAAGTTCACTTTCTGCAGCAGTTACTGTAATCTGAAATTCCTGCCTCGGTTCTACAATCATATCCGCTTTATTAATATCTGATCTTGCTTCATCATTTTTTATCTTTATGAATTGTTTAGGTAATACTGTAAATGTCTGAAAATAAAAATGAAAAAAATTCTTATTTACCCCGTTTAAAGAGATATAACAATTTTGGTGAAATTCATAGTTAATATTTCACGATGAACTTTTATGGATGTTTTGTTAATTTATAGGAATTTATAACCAAAATTTTATACTGAAATGCTATGATTTTTAGTCGTTAAAAAATTTATAGAATAAAAATTATGGCATTGTATGAACGCGTATTGAGTTCTCGTTAAAACGCAATGAACATTCATACATTTTCTATGAATCACTGTTACATATCTATCTATCTCCCATATCTTTTAAATAGAATGCTCATCATCAAATATCCACTATGAATAATGTCAAATTAATACGTCACTTAAGGGGACATCCAAGTCAAAATTGATGAAATTTGAAGAAAGATTGGAAAACAATTTTATTGCATATTCTTGTACCTTGTCATTATTGTCATTATATTGACAATATATTATCATTTTCACTAGAGATTGTATATATCCATCTTAAAAAAGTTGAACGGTCCATAAAGTTAGCCGCGGATTAGACCGTTGGCCAAGCTCATGCGTAACCACTTCAATTTTGACAGTTTGTTGCTTCATTTTTGACAGGTGAAAATGTGCAGTTGAAAATCGAAAAATCAAACAATATACTATGTAGCGCGCGCTTCGCGCGCGCTGTATACTCGTTTCATGCACAATTAATACAAATTTTATCGAAAAATATACTATATTTATATAATAAATATAAAGTTAACTAATATTTGTACATATATTTTCGTCCTTGTCGGTGTGCAAACCGATTCTAGTTTTTTTACTTTTAAAATAACTACAAGAATAAGGCAAAGATTTTGTACTGACAAAATTGTGACATATGTCTTATTACAATATTAATAAACAATTTTTCCAAAATGTATATGATTTTTCGCCTATTCATCAACACATGTTGGAACAATCTTGATAACTGTTTTTTCAACACATATCAAAATTCCGTCAGTACAAAACCTTTGTCTTGTTCTTCTGGTTGTTTTGAAAGTAAAACAACTAAAATCGGTTGGCACAATTTCTCAAAAAACTGTTTTGAAAGTAGCCATGGTTTGATAATTATCAACAAATTAATAACAAGTAGTTTACAATTATTATAAGAAGCCAGTAGGTCCATAATTACGGATATTCAATGATGCAGTGAATTTTTTCTCGTAAGTCACGTTTTACGCAATCTTCGAAGAATAAACTCCCTGGATCTTTGAAATTTATTGCAGAGTGATAAAAATCTTTTGTTTTTCAACATCAACAATAAACAATTGAAACAAAAAAATGTTCTTCCCATTTCTTTTCTACATAATTTTAACTACATAATTTTAACTTCGAAATTGTGTTATGAAAAAATTTAATCGATTAAGTAATGTCAAGTTCTTATTACAATAAAAATTTAAGTATTTCTTGACGATCGATATTTAACTTGTATTTATTAAGCATTTAATTTTTTATTTTTCATTTAATAAATGAAGATTCTTGTATTTCTATAGTACTAACTAGATAATAAAATTGAATAAATTTCATTCCGTCATAAATCAGTACAATCGTGTTTCGTATTACTTTCAAATTTCCCGCGCTTGATAAATTTTATTTGATACATTTACAGTACACTTAAAACACAGATGTACTTGAGGTTGCACATAATAAGGCGTTATCTCAAAATATTGTTTGGGGTTTGTTAGAACATTTCTTATTTTTAGTTTATCATATCAACATTTTTCAAGTTCATCTTTTTATCTCTCAAAATATTTATTGCAATAATTCAATATATAAATAAAAATATATAGTAAAAAAATGGAGCGATTTTTTATTATGATTTTTTATTTAAAATATATTTTACAATTGTATTTTCAAAAAGTATTTAACCCAAAAACTCATTAAGAAATAATTCAGCGCATGGCTTTTAAAACTTCATATAATATAAAAATATGGCACTGCATAATTCACACAAAAGTAAAAAAAAGAAATTTGTCATATATACACTGATTCTCATACACAAATATAATCTTGACTGGAAGTTTTCTTTCACAAATATACTACATTCTTTCATTTACCTTTTTCAATGATTCAAAGTCATTCGAAGAAACTTTTGAATCGCTATTATTTTCAGACTTAATCTTAAATTCCTCACTTATAAATTGAAGCAACATAAATTCTGATGTTTGTCGTTTGATATAACGAATTGCATCCTAAAAAATAAAAATTGAATGTTGATCATTAACTAATAACCCATTTAAGTAAGTACATTTAAGGTAAATCGTGTTATTTTACTTGTCTTGGTACAAAATATTCCTCTTTGAACTTTGGCAAGGCAGCATAATATTGTTTATTGCTTAGCATAGTTTGATCTGCGGGATGAAAGAGCAAGTAGCTTTCAGTTGCTGAGCATGCATCTGCTAACAATCCAACTGTAAATGAAAAATTTATTTTCATTAATACAACAATTTTAATTATTATTATGTAAAGAAAACATTCATAAATTTATCACTAAAACATTACATGAAAACTTATTTCACACAAATTTGTTAAACTGAAAACAATAATTATCTAATTATAAATCATTTAATCACTGTTCAGGATTATAAACCAACAACTATAAACCAGCTTTTTACGTTACTTCGCTGCAAAAAACTAGAGATTCAGTGATTAGCTTGTTTAAATGAATCGCTCTTTAAAAAAGTTAATCAAAAGAAAATAAAACATACTAGTTTGAAATAACTGTTTGTATTTCTGAATCACTTCTTTTTCATAGGCTTACGACTACTAAAGATTTCAATTAGAATAGAAATCAGTGACTCAGAGGCAAAAAAACTCCATTTTCAACAGTTTAAAAATAAGTTATATAGTAATTCAGAAATCGATTTGGAGTTTTAATGTTTTCAAAGCACTTATGAAAACGTATTAATAATATGTGCTTTTGTCAATCATGAAAATAAATTTGAAAAATCAAGAAAATTGTCTACATAACCCAAAAATTTAAAGAATTTTTTAAAGAATTTTTTGGAAATTAAAGAAATGGAGTTAGTTTTTGCTCCCAAGCGACTGAAATGTTATGACATGATTTTTTATCGGTTTGAATTTTGATTATCATATTAAACATTTACTTCCTCACCAATGATAATTATCATGTCATTTATATTACTTCATGTACATTCAATAATGATATAAAAAATGAAAAACTGAATAGATATTCATGAAACGTTTGTAATGTAAGTAGCATGTTTGATGCAGGGAGTAGTTTGAATCTTGTAGTCAAGCCGTAAGTGCATATTACTAGTGAGTTGCGAAGTGTCATTCAAAATGCTCCAAATTCTTATTTACGTCTTTTTGTTTCTGTACGCTTTACATTTATACTTTAATTATCGACGGATCGGAAGAATATTAAACACGATACCAGGTCCTCCAGGTGTTCCTATTTTTGGAAACATTATAGAACTTTTTAGTCTTTCCAAATGTGAGTGTAAAGTTAGAAAATTTTTAGATATCATTTTTTTAATCCACAAATTGTTTGAAATAATGTAATTACAGCCAACATATGGGAAAACATATCAATGAGTTTGGAACTATTTTATCCTGTATGTAAACTATCAGGGTTAAACCTTGGAGGCGTTTTGATCAGTGAACCAGAAGACATTGAAGTATATATAAAAATGAGTTGTATAAAACTGCAGTCATTTTTATGGATTATATGTTATACATATAATATTTCGTCATGTAAATAATCATATATTTACACCTGCAGGTTCTATTAAACAGTACGAAACACACTGAAAAAAGTTTTGTATACATGTATCTCAAAAGTTGGCTTCGTGATGGACTTTTAACTAGCAAAGGTATAATTTATTAAATTGAAGTATTTCCAACATGTCATCTTCTATATCATTTTCATATAATTTTATTTTAATTCTAAAAATAACAAAGTTATTAAAATATCACATTGAGGTGTCTTTAAATATAGATTTTATTGATTAATCAAATATCTTTTAAAAAGAATCGTATATTGTTAAAATATATTATGATTAGATTGACAATATATCGACCATATATGTCATATATGGATTATATATTAAAATTGAATTATAAAATTATATTGAAATAATAAAATTATATTAAAATTACTATATTAGGTACAAAATGGACTCAAAGACGAAAAATGTTGACGCCGGCTTTTCATTTCAACGTATTGCAAAAATATGTTGATATCATGAGGGAACATGGCCAAAAAATGGTTGATGATATAAAAAGTCATAATGAAGCAGTCACAATCAAGCTGACTCCTTTCTTAACAAAATACACTCTCAGTATAATTTGTGGTGAAACAAGTTATTGACTAAAATTAGTTATTATTTTTAATAATTTATAAAATAATTTTCTTTTTAATTGTATAGAAACCGCTATGGGAACACCATTGAATGATAATGACGGCGGAAGTTCAGAAAAATATCGGAGCGCCATTTACGAAATCGGACAAATAGTTGTAGACAGGTGAAAGCAGTAGTAAAAACAAAATTAAAAAGTAGAGATAAAGAAACAAATTGAAATAAAAACCGAATTCAACAAATACATTAATATTGACAGATTTTTTAACGTGTGGAATCCGTTCGTTATTCACGATAAGGTGTTCAACAATTTCACACGAATGGGCTGGAGACATAAACAAGTTTTGAAAACACTGCATGATTTTTCAACAAATGTAAGTGTGTCAACCATCAGTTAAATTATGAAAATAAGTTACATGAGTGAAACTAATTTTCTGACAATTAGATCATAAATGAACGAAAAGAGTACCATAATCAAACAAATCATGTGTTTTTAAAAACCCTCGAATCGCCATTAGGAAAACAAAAACTTGATTATGAGATGGAATCTGATCATGTAAAAAGTAAGCATATTCTTAGTACGTTCAATTTCTGTAACATTGAAATTTTAATACAAAGTAGTTTTTTGTTTGATTTTTTAGCAAAGAAAAAACGAATGGCAATGCTTGATATTTTAATATCAGCACAGAGAAGAAACGAAATAGATGATCTTGGAATTAGAGAAGAAGTTGATACATTCATCTTTGAAGTAAGAATACAAAAAATTATTGATCCCTTAAATTCATTTTATTTGTTTAAAAAAGAGTCATTATTATTTAACGATTTCATAGGGGCACGACACTTCTGCAGCAGCTTTAACCTTTTCAATTCAATTACTTGCACAACATGCTAAAATTCAGGTTGGAGTTTTAATATTAATATATAATAAGGTGATAATATTAATACTAACAATGTGTTATGGAATTGAAAATAAAATCAAATTTCATTTTCTAGGCAAAAGCAAGAGAAGAAGTTAATTCAATTTGGAATTCATGTGATGGCAAAATTGGCATGACCGAATTAAATCAAATGTATTACCTTGAAAGATGTATCAAAGAAACGCTTAGGCTTTTCCCGAGCGTAGTTTTTTTATCGCGCCAACTGAATAACGACATGAAACTGAGTATATGAAAATTAACCGTTTACACTAATATAATTAGGGTCAACCGGGGTAATTGTAAAAGGAAAATGCAAAGTTGTTTTCAAACTTGGTGTAAATTTTGTAAATAAGAATATTTTGATCTGCTTTTTTTCAATAAGTTAATCGAATCCTATGAAATAAGAAAAAATGACGTTAAAATTGAAAAACTAATATGCGGAAAAATAAAAATTAGTTTCATAACCTACCTAAATTTTCACAATTACCCCGTAGACCGGGGTGAATTGTGACACTATGTTGGGGTAACTGTGATTTAACGAATAATTGTTATTGTCAATTTGATAAATATTAATTGCAGTAACTCTGCTAGGCTATATTTATTAATTTTGATGTAATAATTTATTATAACTTTCAAAATTCTGTCACATAGGTGTATATAATCTGATATATGGCATATTCATAAAAATGGCCCATTACATATACTATAGCGTCACAGTTACCCCGAACTTTGTAAATGATATGGGGTAATTGTGATTTCGCTTTTTACATAAAATATTACTTAACAAAATAGTTTTGAATGGTGGATCAAGTTTAACAGATTGTAACTAATTAAAATGAATAATTGAAGTCATAAAAATATCTGCATTTTTAAAAGAAAATTAACTTTGAATGGAACGCTCAAAACTTTAAACATCAAAGATTCGTGTCGTGTTGGATAAAACATGAAAAAACAATAACAATTTTTCAATTATTTTAGTTCAAACTTCATCCGTATTGTTTGTAATACATGAGAGAACAATATTCTCTTTTGATATAAAATATTTTTTGTATTTTGTTAATAATAATTAGCCTGTCACAAATTACCCCGATATCACAATCACCCCAGTTGACCCTATGTAATAACGACTTGTTTTCACAATTTCCAAAATTACAAAAATATTAAGTATATATATAAGAATTAACTTGTGTTTTTCATCTAATTTTTAAACAAAATATGGTTCACTTTAATTCAAAGATGTTCATTTGGTTTACAGAGAACTACTTGGTACCTGCAGGAGCGACTGTAGCATGTGTTGTTTACGATTTACACCGTAATCCTCGACATTGGCCTGATCCTTTGACATTCGATCCAGACAGATTTTTACCAGAAAACTGTGTCAATCGTCATGCCTATGCCTACATACCATTCAGTGCAGGACCAAGAAACTGTATAGGTAATACAGTCAATATGTCAACATTCATTACAAAAAAAATTGTCGACATTTATTAAAAACTCGTTTCATTCGTTTTCATTCAGGTCAGAAATTCGCACTTCTGGAGCTGAAAATGATGTGCGCGTATGTTTTGCGCAATTTTTATATGGAAGCCATTGAGCGATTTGAAGATTTTGAGCGCTCGCCAGATTTGATTTTGAGACCACAAAAAGATATTCATGTTAAATTTATACCTGTTGAATCAATAACTTAAGATCACAATATTATCACTCACCTTTATAATATGCGAATTGTAAGTAATGATAATGGTTAGCCAACACATCACTTTGGTATTGTCCATTAATTGTATTCAACCAGCGAGTACAATTCTGTTTGCACTGGAGAGAATATGTATAGTGATCTACGGACAAATAAAAATATGAAAATGTGTTCTGTAAATTGAGCACTCTTTTGCAGATATATTGTATTACTGAAAATAAAAATGAATGATGCCTTACTGGCCAGACCAACAACCAATTCCGAGTGCCATCCTTGGTCAAATGGACCTTCGCAGTATACCCTACAGTCGTTATCATTCTCAAAATACATGTCTAAAGAATGTTCAAACCCATCAATGGCATTTAAGTAATTATGGTTTTCATATTCCTTAATGGCATCTTCATACAAATCTATATATGGTGCAGCTTCCAAATCTTTCAATGTATTTTTCGCAATATCAGGATTTGTAAGATAATGATCCATGTACTTCAAACTCATCCTGTCGTTTGGATGCAATGTCAGATACGTAAATATTGCATTCGCTGCATCATTGTACTTTTTCAACTGAAATCAAAAAGCAAATCCTATTTAATGTACAAAGTCATTTAAAAATAACCTTCTCCTAAATCACTTGAGTTTTGATGGTATTTTGAAATTTCGAAATGTCTTCAGCAAAGGCAACATAATTCGCTTACAGATATAGCTCCTCATAAATTTGTAAAGTTAATGTGAATTGTGACGCAGTAGACTGCATTGCTCCATGGCACAACAAAATTATTTCCGACTACAATAATGAAACAAACGAAAATACTCAAAGACATAAAGAAGCTTGAAATACTAAAGAATGGGGACAGTATATTTCTACTTACAAACATTTGCTAAAATTCCTTATTTGATCATATGATAAAACATCATAAAGTAAATTTAATTGTTTCGAATTTGTCAAACAGTTATAAAATTGATTCGTCAAATTAAATTAATTATTTCAAATGAATTAAAATGTCTCATAAAAAAATGGTAAATTTGTTTTTATTACCTGGTAATAACAAATGTGGACATAAGAATAATCATGCAAATCAGAAAATAGGTGTTCCAACTTCGGCGATAACAACGTGATGCTTCCTTTTCCGTTCTGCATCTCATAAGCATCATGACATTTCATCAGACAAAGTGTTTCCTTGATTTTTTTCTCATAAAAAATCATCTCGCCAACAAAATGCGTGAACATCGACATTGCGTTATTTGCTTCGTCGTGACATTTTTTGCGACAATTTATAATCCCTTTTTGATATGCTCGATACCTAAAATCAAACAAAAAAATCAACTTCAATAAAATATTTATAAGCATAGTAATCACGGCAATAAAGCTTTGCGTAGTTGTCCATTTCCTTTTTACCACACTTTGTTCATCATTTTAATGTCAAAGAAGTTTAAGAAGTGGTAATTTGAATAAATGCTTCATCGCATATAATCTGCACCACCATGCACATTTTTTGAATTCAAACAAACTGATATTAATCAGAAAATTACTGAAATATAATAATATTATTATTAAAATTATATCATTTTGTTATGGGATTTAGCATATGAAAGGAAAATATCTCTCTGCACTGAGAAAAAACAACAAGCTTGTAATAATTTTTACTATATGGTATAGTAATTTTTACTAAAAGTTTTTTCTCAGTGTGTTTTCTCAGTATTCAGTTTTGTTAAAAACATTAATAATAGAAAAACATGCCTCTTTCTGGTTTGTTCAAACAATTGCACGCAAGATTCATAATCTTCATCCAGATAAGAAAAATGTGCTGCCTTTTGCAACTGTTCAATAGTCAATGAATCAGTTTCATCGTGCGCGTCAGTTATTTTCAAATCATCCGCCACTCTATTTTTGTCATCCTCGAGAAATGTACTGTTGATGATCCCCGTATCAGCTTGACACTTGTTAATAACCATTATAAACAATAGAGATCCGAATAAGAACCAATAATTGAGAAACATTGTGATAAAAGTACTGTTTCACTTGAACAAGAGAGTATCAAAATGGTACGATCCTCACCGTACAGTGTCGCGCACAACACACGCCATGATCTCAGAAAGAAGTGGAACTTGGTGGAGGCCCACAGATTCGATTATGAATCTTACGTCACGCGTGCGAGTGAGCCGCGTCTATAATGACAGCAATATGTTTATACAAAATTTATGCAATAAATGGATTTATGATAAATATTTAACCGAATTAAAAATCAAAAATAAATTAATTATTGAAAAATTTTTTGCAATAATTAAAAAAAATCCACAATTGAAACAAAAGGTTAACAACTGAAATTCAGTGAAAATAATTTGATTATATATCATGACTACAGAGAATAATTTAATAACCGTTATTAATGAAAAATAAATAAAACATACATTTCAATAATAAGGGAAAAAGCAATCTTTGCAACTTTTGAAGTAAAGAACTGCGAAAGTAGCGCCATCAGTACGAGAAAATTTGTTCAACTCCATAATTGTTCGTTGGTAAAATGAAAGTTCGTTGGTAAAAGATAATTGGAAATCGTCAAAGGATAACTTTCTAACTACTTTCATCAACTGAAACTAAAAAATACTGAAGTCACACTAAGTCAGTCGATAATGCAGTTTATGTAAGAAATTATGAAAAGAAAAATTGTTTTGAGAAACGGCCGGGACTGTAATGAATGCAGTTAAGATGCATGAATAAAAAAAGGTTAAAATAAATAATTACCGATTAAATAGCGTCAAAACAAATGTAATTTAGTCTTAAAATGTGGAATCTCGATTAAGATTAGATTAGTCGGCGTTTGAATATACCTAAAACGACCGATGCCGTCAATTCGACGGCATGACTTTTCAGCGTTTTGCGGCCTGTAAAGTTTTTTATGCAAATGTGACATTACAAATAGAGTATTTAAATAAAAAAATACATACAACAATTATAAAATTTTTGTTTATTATTTATTTATATCTTTTATCTTAATTATATGGTTTAGATACGACCACAATAAATCCATAGTTTGAGAATTCTTTTAAAGAAGCTTTATTTCCACAAATAAATTCGGCCGAGTTTATAGTCATATCTAAATTCTGACAATATCTTAATATAAATATAACTGCACTCATTAATAACACTCATAATTGATTTGTAGAGATTTTGTAAAACTGGTTTCCTCTGATTCATCTTCAGATATATTTCTGAATTTCCGAACAATATATTTTTCATTCATTCTTTTCTGAATGAAAAAAACAGCGAGAAACAGATGTAAACGAAGAATTTTATTATACTAGAGCAACTGTTGAAAACAATGTAATGTTCCATCTATTTATGAAAAAATTAAAAATATAAATATCGGTGAAATGAAATTATTATTGTGAAAATGTAAATCATACATACATTTGTGAAAATGTTTACATTTTTTTTTCATTTGTTATATGAATAATTGTCTGAAACTAGTTGCGATTTGATAAAAATCTGCTGTAATTCAATAAATAATTAATAATAATTAATATTAATTGATTAATATTAGCAAAATATTTATTTATCTACAGCAAATGTCGGCCAGCAAATTGCCGCCTTGGTCATTTTAGATAAAAGTGTAATTTTCATAAAAATTAAAAAAAAAATTTGAAAAATGAAGTTATCATATTAAAGTAAACCAAAAGTAATGAATAGTCACGAAAGGATTTTTTTTATTGTCAACCTAAATAAAATGGTAGTTCTAGTGTTAACTGCAATATATAACGTACACAGTGAAACGTTGTCAACAAAAGTGACTAGTGATTGAAAATAAATTTTCGAAAAGTAAACACTTGAATACCCTCTTATAAAATACGACTCTCTTAAAACAGCTGCATTGTACAATAGCCGCAGGAAAACTTGAGCACAACCATGGATTGTTTGAATTCATTCCGCGTTCCGCGTATTTACTGACTTGACTTGAATTGAAATACAGTAGATGGCGCTAAGTATTTAATTAATTAATATTTTTTTAGTTTAATTTTTAGTAGAATTAGAAAATATAATTATTAGAAATAATTATATTTGAAAATATTATTTTTTTATTTATAATCGAATTTGTATATTGTTGTTAAAATGAGCAATCTAAATTGTTAAATTCTAATTTGCCGGTATGATGATAGGTATTCGATTCGGTAATAGAATTTTGTTTCGGTAGAGTTTTGGATCGCGCTTCGGCTCCTCAGTGTACGAACTATTACTCCTGGAAATTTTTGAAATAAAACGAATAAACTTTGTAAGTTAGCGGAAAATTCCGGCTTTGTTATTTTTGTGAACCCGATTATATCAAGTGTAAATTAATATTATCAAACTCTCATTGTTTTTGCAATTTATTTTGTGTCTTTCATAGCAACTTGTTAATTTCGATTTTATGACAATATTTTATTTTATTTTTGTTTTTTCTTTATTTCAAGTTGATTTATTTGTTCAGACATAAGGTATCGATGATCGAATAAATTTGAAATGAATATGATACAAAAGGTATAAGTAAGAAAATTTGCATAAACTTCGTGTCTAAATCTATTGGAGACTGGGATGCAAGAATTGAAGTCAAGCTCGGAAGGCCTTGTATTCAAATTCAAAAAGTTTTGTCAAACAAGTACAAATTATTATATAATTCAAGTCATCTCAGTCTACAGCTTTGAGAAATAGCAAAGATATTGAAAAGTAATTTAAAAAATTGGCTTAAACATATCAATGACATTTTGGGAAGGATGGATCAACATTTTTGATCAAGCGTGAAATACAATAATTCTCATCAAATAATGCATGACTAATTTACGCAAGACGAACGATCCGCGCGGCCCTGGTGCCAATGTTAACGGAACATTAGCTGAAGATACTTAATTTTAAGAGACACTACTAAATAGCATCAAGAATTTTGTAACAAATCGTAAGTAGCGCAGAGTTTAGATGCAATATTAATCATAAACTGTAATGAACGTTTGAATAGTTTGACGACATATTGGGCATGATGTTTCAAAATCTTCCATCAATCGTGAAATACAATTTCCGCAAAATGAGCGATGACCAGCGCGGAGGCCCATCGAAGCAGACAACGCAAACATTATGGACGGGCATGGCCTGTGTTTCCGGCACAACATTGCTGACAGGCAATGTTCGTGTTACTGACCACAACGATGTCAACGGGCAATGTTTGTGTGTCCGAAGCATAGGTTGGTTGTTTTCAGTGTTTGCATATGCTGTGTTGGTAGGACCATCATCAATCGAATTCGTTGATGGACTTAAAATCGTCAGTAAAACTTCTCTGACCGAATCACGAATTTCTTCCCGCAAAATGTCGCTGGATAATGATGGTGTGAATCGACGTCTGCAGCGAATTGTTGTCCGTTGAGGAGCTTCATGGGTTCCACCTCTGCTGCGACGTGATTGTTGAAATGGTCTGGTAGTCAAATCCAGCTCAGGGTCTAAATATGATAATACTTATATATAATGATGCTTATCAAATGATGATTCAGATACTTATTCAATGCTTTGAGGTTATGTTTTTATTTTCATATAGAAAATATTTCGCAGTGACTGCCAGTCGATAATCTCATAGACTCTTTTACTACTTTTCATTAGAGTATCTTAATTTAAAAGCGGAAAATTAATAAATTTCAATTCACGTAAATTCATAGTTTTTATTGGTACTATTAATCTATATCTATATCTATACTAATCTATGTCATCAGTTCATGATTTTACTCTCTCATTCGACGAAGGACCTTCAGATTCAGTGGAAAATAATCCAAATGTTGTGTACTCAGCAGTTGATAGTTCAGTATTAGAAACCGCGAATCCTTTGATGGAGGAAGAATTCATGAACGTTGACGCCACTAGTGACTATATAGCGAGTTCGAGGCTGGCGACAGTGAAGACCTCACACATGACAAATCGAGTTCGCATGAAGAACACCCTGAGCCAAACTTTATTGTGCGAGAATCATGTTCTCCCCTCGTCGAGTAAATCTTTATTGAAAACTAGTTGTACTAAAATAAACATTCAGGTAATGTTGAGTAGTGATATGTCTTTCGGACAATATACTTATTATGGTATAGAAACTAGCTTGAATAATATTATAGACCCCAACATGTACACCGAAGATGAAATACTTCTTTTAATTAACATTGTCGGCACGGAGATATATAAAAAACAAAAAACAATGCATGACCTATTTTAGAAATGCTGTACAACGCAAAATATAAGTCAAAAACTTGCTTGTGAGGTTTGGATTTTTGATAGCGTCAATCCATTGTTCAAATCTGACTTCATTTTTTTGACAACAATGATTGCTGTGTGAGGTGATGTGCAACCTGGTGTGCAACACTTTCTTCCCATTTTCAGTATTACATATCCCAAAAATCAGGTATAAATCTCTTCCATTGATTGACAACCTGAATGACTTCAATTTTTTACCTAGCGTTCATAAAAACAAATAATAAAAAACGTATTTTTCGTATTTTCGAAAATAACTTGGCAAATAAAAATTGTGAAGTACAAAAAAGTTGAATAACCCTATTAGCAAATAATATTAAATAAATATTATGCTTATGTCCACCTAAATAACGTTTGTAGAATATTTTTATAATATCAAAACCCTAATTTCATATTTGCTTAATGTACCGATTTTACTGGAAAAAAGAATTTTTCAGCTGTGAACGAATAAAAATTGTAAGTAAACTCATATACTTTTATATAGTTTGTTAAAAGTCTTGACATAAATCAGTAAAAATTTTCTTTTTATAAAATCATCTTAAATGAAACTTTCCTAATAACTTTAAGATCCAACGATCTAAACTGATTGGAGAGAACCCCAATGAAGACGAAAAAATTATCATAAGTTAGACTGAAGATTCAAAGATTGAATCCTTATTTCTAACGGCGGAAAGTGGTGGTATCTGCGTTGACCGTAGTTTGACGGTATTCAATTTGATGCCTGGGTCATCACATGTCAAGTCTCCCAGGACAATGAGTCAATCTTCAGTAGTCAGAGCGAGGAAGATGTAAAAGATTTAAATAATGATTACCATTTAAGAATTTGCGAGGTATATTAAATTAACAAATAAATAAATCCATAACAGAACGCGACGCCAACGAAAATAAAACATATTATCAACTTAATGTATTTATTATAGAACTGCATGAGAGAAATGGTGGAGGATAATGAATGGTTCTGGGAAACCGTAGGAAAAAACGTCGCATAAAAAGAGGACGATGAAAAATCTTATCCAAATTCTAATCGTACTTATGATGCAAAAGATTTTAATAGTGGTAAAGATTCAAGTCCTTAAAATCCCAAGAAATTAGAACTGCAATTTAATGTACAGCCTTTAGCTTTACATTACATGCTTCGTTTATGTAATTTTTGATTAATAAAACGGAAATGAAATTTCCGTTTTAAAATAAATAACATCAAAACTTATAAAAATTTCAAATAAAAGAGAAGCATACAAAAAGAAACAAAATTTAGAATTCCCTTATTAATTACTTATTCATATTCATTGCTTTTTTAATTACTTTGCAATTAATAAATTACATAAATATCAAAATTATATAACAGTAAGTTTATTCTGGAGATGAGAGAAGAAAAAAAGTCATATTAAATGTTAAAAGCTATTTTATTAAGTTTCAAAAGTTGGTACGTTTTTTCATACTTTTTTTTATTAAAAAAATTAGATATTCTCCATTATTTAATTATTTTTCACTTTTAACGGGTACTTTTTTCTCTTTTGCAAATGAATTTTGCGAATTTTTAGCTAAATATATTAAAGAAAACAACATTAGTCTCAATAACGTATTCAACACTGATGAGACAGGTTTCTATTGTCAAGCGTTGCCTGAGAAAACGTTCGTGACAAGCGAAGAAATTTGTGCACCAGGATGGAAGGTTGCAAATGGTCCTTTGACAGCTCACGTGTGCGAATGCATCAGAAACTGTTATACTTCTCCTTCTCTTCATTAGTAAATCCGAGAATCCACACTCATTTAAAAACGTGCGAGACCATCTCAAGGTCGAATATGATTGTCAAAAGAGTGCATGGATAGATAGGGCAATTTTCATTCGCTGGTTCAAGGACAATGTTATATCTTTTGTCAAAAATACTATTTCGGATCCTAATGAAAATCAAGTACAATTTACCGTCATATTATAATATTTTAATCAGGAAACAAGCGCCTTAGGTCAAGTACAAAACACAACGCAACCATGCACTGCAGTAAATTTTTATCGGATTATAAATTTCATAATTAAGTTTTGATTTTTTTGTAGGTTTCTTTCAATTTTGGACAATGCACCCTCTCATCTGGCACTGATGGTACTCAACAATATAGATCCAAAAGTCTCCGTGATGTACTTGCCACCAAATGTGACTTCCATCATATAACCTATGGATCAAAGTTGTATCTCTTCCGTAAACAGAAGAGCTTTCTCAGAGAATTGTTAGCGAATGGCGATTCCACAAATACGAACGCAAGTACTAAGGACTTTCTTAAAAAATGGGCATTGTTTCATTGTTGCAACTTGATTGCGAATTGCTAGAATGATATCCTTAATTCCACTCTGAAAAATTCCTGGAACAAAATTTTGAAACAACTGACGCCTCCAGAGGATACATTAATTTAAACCTCTTCCAAAAATCTAACATCCGAAATAAGTGTGGAGTTAACCGTCGTTCCTTTGGCAAATAGGCTTGCCGATGGACAAATGTTTTCATCAGAGGAAATTAATTACTGGATCCAGGATAATAAAGCTCCATCAAGCCAGGTGTAAAGCGATAATGAAATCGCAGACATGTTCACTGGAACAATCGTTGACGAGATGGGCGATAGTCCAAATCAAGAAGTAACTTCGGAAGAAAATGCTGATGTTAATAATGGTACAGAATTTTCCATGTCAGCATGTATGAAAAAATTAAAAATGTTGCTATTAACGAAATTGTTCAAATTAGTTAGTAGTTAAATCTATGTTAAATAATTATGATAGAACGTAATATTTATATTGCATGCATTGTTAGACCTTCTTTACAAGAATTGCACGGACGAAAATCCTTTTCTCTTTCTGATGTAATATAATCAGCGAATTTTTCAAGAAAACTTAATTCGGGACACCAAGACTGTTCGGCGACCGAAGAGGAAGAAGGCATATCGGATCCCGATAGCGGAATCCGAAGACGGGTCGGACGCGGGTAGCTCCAGGGCATCCCCTGGGCCGCAGCCGGACATCTACCCGCTGGAGGAGGTCGACGCCGAGGACATCCACCCTCCTCAGGAGGATGCCTACGACATCCACCCGGAGGTGAACGCCGTCGATGTCATCGACAGGACGGTATCGGTGCCTCCTTCCACCTCGGTAGATACCGTCCTGAACGTAATAGGGTCCTTCGGCGCCAGGAGTCCACCACGGAAAGGGTTATCCCCTTTCTTTAGCGGACCCATGATTGGAGTCGGCGAGACCGCAGTGCTGCAAGACAAGGGCCAACTCCTGGTGGTCAGCGAGGAACTGCGGGCGTGGATCACCAGCGACCCGAAAAGACCGCTCCACGAAAAACCGCTGCCGGCGATGAAACGGCCAAGGATCGACCCCGACGAAGAGAAGGAGATTGCCCCAACTTACGCCAGGGGCAAGGATAAACCGTTAATGCAAGTTCAGTAAGTAACCACATTTTTACGAAATATAGTAATATAAGGGCCATCCTTTATATTACCAAAAAAGTGAAAGAAAAAAAATAATAATAAATAAAAAGGGGAAGCCAGTGGTGACGGAGGTCATCGTTCTACAGAACCGCTTCGCCCCGGAGTTTTTTATAAACTGTTTGGATTTACACCACTTGCCGAACATCGAGGCAAGTGGTGCACCAATCGAGGAGCCGACCACCAGCTCCCAGGAAGAGGACCCGGAGGCCGAACCTTCCCAGGAGATGCCAGACTCCTCGCAGTCCCTGCAATTAGGCGTGTACGAGATGGTGTTTTGGCAATATAAACCAAGTAAGCCAATGTGGCCATGTTACATCATGGCCAACGATGGCCCCAAAACACACAAGTACACGCTTTATGCGTTTGGGGCCGACAACCACGAGGAGAAGGTTGCCGGTACACATTTGTACCGCTTGGGTCCTGGGAAGAGGCCGACGACATGGCCAACAAGCTAAAGGAGAAGAGCGTCTCCAGAGCCTGGACAAGCAATGACTTGTCGCTTACAATCAGGCAAAAGATAAGCGCGCGGAACTCGAAAAACTTGCGGCAAAACATGTTGAAAAACAAACATAATTTGTTATTTAGATTAAAAAACATTGTAAAATTAAACAAGTATAATTAAACATGTATGTATGTAAAAATATGTAAAAAAATTGTATTTATTTTGAAAAAAATTCTTAAAAAAATTCAATAAATTAATATTGATGCAATCTTCCAAGAGATTTGCTGGCAATTCCATGACTTTGATGTCAGCTACTTTGATTTTAGTCTTGCAATTTAAGAATTCAGCACCTTTTTCATAGTCAAATAACCAACTTGACATTTGCTTTCGTTTATCTTCCGGTGTAAGTTTTGTAAATGGTAAAAGAGCGGCGTTTGTTTCAGGTTTGGTTTTGACTTTTTTTGTCAAACCAATGGCAGTTTTTCCCGTTCCTTTGGGACGTCCTTGAGTATTTTTGGCAACTGACATAGTTGTAACGTCCAATTTCCGCAGGTCTTCCAAATTTGTAACGTTGTAACTCATTCAAGGCGAGTGGAAGCGATTTGTAATCCCGAAAATCCTAAAAAAAGAACGGCTGAATTGAGCAGGCAGTTTGGTATCAATGGCCCTAGTGTACTTTGTAAAATACCTCACTTCGATGTCACCAAATGTTACCTTCAAGACGTAATGCATACGTTAATTGAGGGCGTTCTTCCTGTCCAAATAGAATGTTTTCTGCGAGTTCTGATAGTTGAAAAAAAGTTGTTATCGATAGATGAATTGGATAAAAATATCAAAAAATTTGTTTACGGTTACTTCAAATCGAGTAAAACAGCAATCATCGCAGAAATCAACAAGAAACATTTCCTTAAGCAAACAGCTGCTGAGATGGTCGCTTTGGGTCACGCGTTACCTTTTATGCTAACAGATTTGGCGTAACTGATCATAGCTGATCATCACTCATCGTAACTGAGTGTAACTGATCATATTTTGCTGCATACTCTTTTACTGAAAATCTTGAATATTTGTATGGCTTATAAAATTCATCACGAGCAGGTACAGACATTGTCACGAATGATAGATATTTTTTTGTGAAAATTCAGATTTCTGTATCCTGACAGAGATGTGCCAAAATACCATTTTATGATACACATCTCCATGTGCATTCGATTATTTGGTCCTCCAAGACAGCACTCTTGTTTTCCATTTGAAAGAGCTCATCAATATTTCAAAAGTTTGGCTACTATAATAAAAGAACTATAAAAACATGCCTTCTTCAATATCTTACAGGTACCAAACTAAGCAAGGTTTTGACTTATTGGCCCATAAAGATGCAGCTAATAAAAAAGTTCTCGACTTAAGAGATGACATAATAAGTGGACAAACTTTAATTTTAACAAATTTGCCTTATCATGAATTGTTTAGAGAATACATTGATGATATGTCGAATGTTTATGTCATGCGCGCCTTAACAATTATTCATCACAAGAAGACTTTTTAATAAAACTCAACTATACTTTTAAGACTTGAAGACGAAGAATTGCCTGTTTTTGCAAATATTGAAAACAATAGTATTTAAGCAGAAAATTTGTTTTCTTATTATAAAATTGATAAAGTCGACCAATTGTGGAAAATTGAATGCTTACAAAATTGTACCATCGATAAAAAGAAAACGGACAGTTTTAATGTTGAATGATTTGTTTTTCCAGGATCTCCACCCCCCCCCTCCCCTCTCCCCCGACCCGAGTACCTCCGGAAGGACCCAATGGAGTTCGGGAGGACCCGAGTGCCTACGGAATGTCCCGAGGGCTTTCGGAAGGACCAGAAGGCCCTCGGGAGGGCCTTCATTCATATTATCCTTGCATGACATGTACTTGATTCAAGTATATTTCATTTATTATAACGCAATTTTGTTTCATGAAACAACATTTGTTTGATGAGATAACCTCAAAATGTAGAAAATTTTATAGAAAAATTAAAAAATAGTTATTGCTTGACTAGTTACAAGGCGGCAGAGGCTTCTCTCACCGAGTGGGAGAAGCTTCTCCCACTCGCTCCGCTCATGCTGTCCATGCTCACGAGTATAGACAAAACCATACATAGAAATTTTAAATAAAGCTCAAATAGAGTTTATTTTAAATAAATTTTCAAGTATATAAAAACTTATTTCAACTATTTCTTAATTACTTCATTCAAGTGAAATATACTTAATTCAAGCTGCCTTTTTCTTCAGTGAAGTCATCAGCAAAATTAATACATACTTTAAAATTTCCCCCGTAGGGTCATAACTGCTTGCAGTTATAATGTGTAACTTTTTTTATTACAAGTTTTTTCTGAGTGTATTACGACAAATGTTCAAAGAAAAAAGTTTCCTGCAAAACTCACATGTTTAAGGATATAACTGCAGAAAAATCGTTCTATTATTGTTAACTATAACAAATTATGAGACTTCTTGTACTTGACCACAACAAGGTATGATATATAACGTAGTCAAAAATCGGTCTTTTTCAGAAATTTTTTTTCAGCTCGGCGTTGCGGATATTTTAATCACATAAGAATTGAGCTATTGATAAGGTTTCACTTTCTTTTTTCATGCCAAAAAGTGGCATTTTTTGTCACCTGATAAGGAGACACTGCAGTTCCTCTGTCATTTTTTTTCTTACTTAGCCAGAGACACTGCCGTGTCTCTTAATGAAATAAACAAAGATTAAATATCAATCTATTGCTGGATTGATTTTTGTTCAATTTCATTGAGAATTGTTGAAGTTCTATCGGAACTCGTTTTCTCAAAATTAAGAGGGGTTGAGCAATCACCTTAAAATCGTCAGCAAAACTTCTCTGACTCACGAATTTCTTCCCGCAAAATGTCGCTGGATAATGATGGTGTGAATCGACGTCTGCCGCGAAGTGTTGTCCGCTGAGGAGCTTCACGGGTTTCACCTCTGCTGCGACGTGATTGTTGAAATGGTCTAGTATTCAAGTTCCATCGTCTTTTCTTTTAGTTTTTCGATACTCAGCAAGTCATTTGTATCGAAATTCTAGTGATTATCACAAAATTGTGAGAATTTTTTGAGAGCTCCTAAAGCTTCTTCAGCGGTGATTTCTTTGCTAGCACTATAAAATTTTTTTGTCTGTTTTTGCAGGAAGCATGTGATGTGGTGCCTGCATTCGAAATGCGGTACACTTCTTGTAAGGAATAGGATTTATTTTTGGAAGATTATCATGTGACATCGAAACAACATTTCACAATGCTTCGGAGCAAGACCTTACAAAGCGGTTACAAAAAAACAGCAAACTGTAAGAAAGACCTTAAATATTACAGCGTTAAATACGCATGTAAGTTTGGGCTACAAAGGCAAAGCGAATCTCTAGGTTACCGACAATTCACGTAAGTTTATAATTTAACAAATTGTGTCCATTCTACATAGTTTCACTTGTTCATAAGGAAATTTATAAAATAGAGACTAGTGTGATTCTTCTATACAATTTTTAATTTTCTTGTGTTTCTCACAAATAATAGACGAAATATTAACTTTACTTGATACACAAAATTTGTTATACGATGGAAGACAAAAATTTCGTAGCTGATTATATTTTTCTCCCCCATTAGGGATCGTAAGACCTTGTAGTTGGTATGGGGGCTTAAGCCTATCGGTTACGCTAGGCCGTGGCCGTCGCGACCGCGTCCGTCGCGGGTATGAGTGTAGCACCCCTATAAACGAGCTCTGCTAATGTGATTGGCATGGATCCTTATAAACGGGCTCTCCATTGAATCGGGACCCCGCGATGGGCCAGGTGAATGGCGCGGGGCTCGGTCGCGGCGACCGCGGTCCACCTCTAGAGGTATGGTCGGGGCTTCGCTCGCGTCATCTCAGCTTGAATGACGTGAAAAGCCCTCGGGAGTATTCAGCGTTTTCGATGGCGACCAAGAAGCGGTCCCCCGATGTGCTGCGTATGTATAGCACATCGGGTTCGCTGTTTTCTGGGATCTCACAGAAACGACATATATGCATATATGCATACCCCAAAACCCAGTAGCCACGCTGGGTTTGCATGGCGCAGGGGGAGCTGCATGCTCCCCTGCGTGCACCTTGGGATACCAGGCGATCTCCCTCGTATTTAGCCTTACCCTGGTATGCGGGGCTCTGCCTGGGTGGACCGTAACTTCCCTAGCTACTCTAGGGATCAAAATGGATTTGAACAACCCAAAAAAAAACAGACACACTCAAACCAGAGGGCTCAGCAGCAGCGAACGATGGTGAGGGTGTTAAAACACCTATGGAGCTTGACCGGATGGACGAGCCCATAGTCAACACCGCTGAGCTCAACATCAACTCGACGTCAATAGATGCTGAGAGAGAGACCGGCCCACAGATCCGAAAGAAAAAACCTCTGTGGAGCTGAGAAAAAACGAAGAAGAAGACTCCACGAGGCTCAGAAGGCTTCGGGAACTGCGGGTGGCACCTCCTCTGGGAGGAAGCTAGCCAAGGAACCTGGGACTTCGAGGCCTGCGGACAACACGCAGGGGGCTCAACAGTCGAAAAGACAAAGGGACCCTCAGGAGACCCCTCCATCTGGGAAGAAGGAAGAGAAGAAACGGAGAGTGATGGACAAGTCATTCACCGAGGCGCTGAAGAACTCCACCAGGATGGCCATTGTTCCCAAGGGCTACCCAGCGGTGGGACTTTCAGAGGAGCAGGTGAATTCGCTAAATTCATTCCTCTTCGACGCGATCTTCGAATCGGAGAAGGAGCCACGGTTCGAGAACACAACGGCGAGGAGTGGGGTGTGCCTCATCAGCTGCACTGACGAAATGTCCGTGAACTGGCTGAGGCACGTAACACCGACTCTGAGACCTTGGGATGACGCGGAGCTTCTTTGTGAAGATGCCCGTGCCTACTTTGGGCTGAAGAGAGTGGAAGGCCATTTCCCGCAACCAACCCCAGAGACGCCGAAGATCTTGAATGTGTTGCAGGGCTAGAACCGCGAGCTGGAAACACAGCGCTGGAGCGTTTACTCCGTGGATTGTCTTCGGAGTGAACCAACCATCCTTCTTAGCTCTGGAGAGGTTGGGAGGCAAGCCATACTTCGGAATGGGGCGAGTCACCTTCTTCCTTGGAGACAAAAAGGAGTTAGAGAAGAAAGGGCCTGAGGCAATGGATGAAGATCCTCAGGTTCAAACAGGTAAGCAGGGGCAGGTGGATGATGATGCTCCTTTATAGGGCTCTGATTCTATTCCCCCCTTTAACTATGTCTCTTTATGTTCTTGTCCGTTCCTATCTCTTCTTCTATTATACAGCTATTTTCTTTTTATTTTTCCATAGTTTTCATTCTTCTTGTTCTTTTCACTCTTTTTGCATCTTTCTCTCTGTCTTTCCTGTCGTTCTACTTTCTGCCTTTCATCTCGGGCCCTGCAATGGGCCCCCTTCGGTTGAAAAGACACTTGACCCATGCCATTATTCAATATGATGGACAAAATTGAGTGCCTACAGATCAACTTGCAACACTGTAAAGCTGCTACTGCCGTTGTGGCACAGTGGCTGTCAGTGCGGCACACAGCTCAAGGGTAATTGGGAACTTTTTATTCCTCCACAGGTGGATAAACCCAGGACTTGTATCGCAGTGAAAAATGTCACTGCGAACTTACTGCCTGAGAACTGCACAAGGTACCTAACATCGGTGAGGATCAGGTTCAAAACAGAGGATGAAGAACGCGAGGCAGTGAGAGCCTCGGCCTGCCTCGACTAGACGAAATTAGAGAAACCAATATAACTGGATTAGCTGCTCTGGCAGCTGGGGCTGTAAACGTACGGGTAGGCTCCCCTATACCGACTATAAGGCGCGTTAGAGTACAATGGAAGAATTTCTGAGTGCTCTAGGTGTCACCAAGTGGCAGACACCTCGTGCTATAGTATTTGAATTTGTATTTGCATTTGTATTTGTATTTGTATATTTTACAAGGATTCAGATATAACGTGGATAGAGTGTGTGGTAATACTACGTGAGTATAATTGAAAGTCATATTGTAATTGGTTATTAATATAAGGTAAATAACCAATTAGCGACCACTTGATTTTATTAATAAAGTTTACTATAAACTACAGTCTATGGTTTCTTAGACGGTCTGTCGGACAGAAGGTTGGCTGTCTGCCGTCTCTCTGACAACGTGGCCAGGTTGAGCCTGGCCAGGTTCAGATTTCATAAGAAATTATACTAATAAAATGATACAGACTGAACAAAACTAAAATGTCAAAATATTCATTCTATTTTCTAGAATTTCAATGACAGAAAGTCACTAATGAGACATTTACCTTATAATTGAGAATAAAAGATTTCCTTTGAAACGCCGATTAATATCATTTATTATTTTTTTATGCACAGCTACTACATTTGTTCTCAGCATTCTTGTCATTGCTATAGTAAATGACCATGTGAAGATAGAAAAAGCACTTCATTCGCATAATCGTGATCCATTGGCTGAACAAAAAGAATTGTTTAAACGGGAATTGAAACGTGCTGTGCAATTCACACATCCGACAACAGATGTTAAAATCGTTTATGATAACATTCGAGAAAGGTATCATAACATTGTTATAATATCTTACATTAATTTCTTCATAGTTTAGTCGTTGCGCCCAAATGGACTCCCATCCAAATGGCTTCGCGCCTACAGTTTTTTATTTTGGTTTGATTAACATGTCTGGCACCCACAGAACCACAATATAATGAAATCAATGCTCTGAAATTAAGTGAAATCAAAAATTGAAAATTAACTAAATTAATTTTTCTTCGGCCAGCTAAGTAGATGTTAATTCTGGATATATTATTTTGCAAACATGCGGATGCTGCAATTAAAATTACTTACCCGTCAATCAGATCATCTTTATTAAAGTGGAGGGTTGAAATTCAACCACCAATACCACGTAATCTAATACACTTTCATGAACTGCTTCCACAATGAAGAATGGCGTGCGCGATTACACTATAACCGTGGTTTCATGATTTCTATATTGCTTCAATCAAATGATTCCATTTCATTGCTTTTTCTCGATCTAAATTATCTTATGCACTTTAAAAACTCTGAAGAAATGACGATGGATGCAATCTATAAAACAGTACCACGAAATGGAGGTGCCAAACAAACATTTGTAATAATGTTAGCAAAATTCGATCATGTAAGTTAAATCAAAATGTATGTTCCGGTTTGTTATGATAGTTGAACGAGATACAATTTTTGTCACAACAGGTTTTCTCTGTTGCATGGGCACTAATGCAAAATAAAACAACTGCTGCTTACACAGATGTTTTGCGTGCATTTTCCAATCTCGTATCCGAATTGCAGCCCGCTGTTATTTTCGCAGATTATGACTTAGCACTACATGATTCTGCAGCATCTATTTATCCACACGCCAGCATTCAAGGGCTGGCAAGCAAATAATGCACACTACACACGAGTATGAAAATTATATTAACAATTTCACAATCTTAATCTTGTGCATGCGCAATACAGCACATGCAGAAGCAGCACATGCGCAGTACAGCATATGCGTAAGCGGCACATGCGCAGTACAGCACATGCGCTAGCAGCGCATGAGCAAACAGTTTAAGCATAGTATGGCACAAGCGTACTTAATTTAACATAAAAATTGTGATATTCATTTTCAATTTCGTTTTCAGGCAATTCTGAAGAAATTTTCTTTGACAAAGAAATTGAGAAATGAGCTTGCTAGAAATCGTGAAGTGAGAGAAATTCGCGACAAGCTAATTGCCCTCGCATATCTCCCACCTCAAGACATATTGGAAGGTTTTGAACACCTCAAAGAAAACTCATCTGTCGTCACAAGATTGCTACTCAACAGAATATTTCAATATTATGAAAGATTTTGGTTGATCCAAATTACGCCGATAGTTCTCAGCTGCTATCGAGTGTTGCGACGAACCACCAACTATGTCGAAAGTCACAATGCAGTCCTGTCAAAAAAATGAAAGTTCATCCGAATGTTTGGGGATTCGTTGGTACGAGAGTTTCAATGTTTCTTTTCATATAGTGTTCACTTAGTGTATACATTTTATAGTTTTATTAATGATAAAATTAAATGATTCGATTCCAGATAGATTGTTAAATATCAATAGTAGCGCTCATAGTGATTTAATAACTATCAGTGGGGGAGGCATTGCTTTTTTCCCTCCAAGAAGACAACACCGAATACGTCAAGAATTGCTACATGTTGAATTTTT
>JAPYZS010000902.1:0-25429 GCA_030522925.1 Trissolcus japonicus
CATATATGGATCCATATATGGGCACATTCATGAGACATATATGGGTCCATTTATGAGACGTATATGGATCCATATATGGGCCCATTTATGAGACATATATGGATCCATATATGGGCCCATTTATGAGACGTATATGGATCCATATATGGGCCCATTTATGAGACGTATATGGATCCATATATGGGCCCATTTATGAGACATATATGGATCCATATATGGGCCCATTTATGAGACATATATGCATCCATATATGGGCCCATTGATGAGATATATATGAGCCCATTGATGAGATATATATGAGCCCATTGATGAGATATATATGGGCCCATTTATGAGATATATATGCCACATATATGGATCTATATATGGGCACATTTATGAGACATATATGCCATATATATGGATCCATATATGGACACATTTATGAGACATATATGCCACATATATGGATCCATATATGGGCACATTTATGAGACATATATGCCACATATATGGATCCATATATACCGCATAAATGACACATAAATGGATTTTTTAGATGGATCGCCGTATATGTTACAAATATAGGCCCATATATGTGACATTTATGGACACATATAAATTTTTACTTGGTATCCATATATATTTTTTCATTTTTATCATGTTTTCTATTATACACTCGATGAAAATAATATCTTCGTACAAATATAATTGATATGAAAATGAAGTTATTGGTACGCACGTTATTCGCATCAACTTTCGTTTACAAATAAAAAAATTGAAAATTTGATAGGAAAAAAATTTCCATGCATAATTGAAAATATTGAATACAATGATTGTATTAATGTGAAACAATTTACCGGCACGTGTGAAAGTTGAAAAAAGAAACAAACGGGAAATGTGCATGTGTCGATTTTATAAAGATAATCTTACAATTGATTGGTGATGGAGTGCGGCCGAGCTTATGCTCATTTAACGACACAAAAACTTGAGTTTTCATTTTCCTGTCATAAAATTGATTGAGTTATCGACTGAATTATCGCAATGAGAAACTAATCATAACAAAGTGTGGAAAAGGTCAGCATTTAATTAGAAACGAAGAGAAAATTTAATATACCCGAGGACTGTGATGTCCGCGGGGCAGAAAACACGCTTGTTCGTTTGTTTATCGCTTTGATAAATAAATGACAGTGTAATGGAATCATAAATATGATCAGTTTCGTTTGTTTAATTACAATTACATAATTGAATATTCCTGAAAAAAAATCATATTCCCAGGCTAGAAGGAACATATATCTGTTTCCATATATGGTGCCATATATGCTCCATATATGCTTGCTTGTATGGCTGCATATAAAAAATGTTTGCCTGGGTTATTACATTATAATGTACCAGATTAATATTGTCCAAAATAACAAACAAAAATTTGTTTGCAGTTTCTGAAATAAAATAATTATGGTATACCGTCTAAGAAACTCAAGAGGTTGTAACAAACACGCCTGATGTTAGAAATTGTTTTTAACTGATGCTCTTTCAGACAGACAGATGAATAGTCAAACGAACAAAGATATTATTTTAAAATGTATATATCAGTAAGAATGATATTATTTCATTTTTTTATAAAATTGCATAAATCTGTGGGTATGATATGCGTCGGATTTGCGGTGAATGAGCAACAATTCGCTAAGCGGCGCTTTATGTGATACACGCTATTACTCAAGCGGATGCAAAAAGGTGCTAAGTGTATGCGCGATGAGTATAAGTTTCTCTCCTTCTTCCGTTTAATGCCAAAGTACAAGATACACATAAATATATCCACCTGCTCTCTCAAAGTCAACCTTATTGACGCGAGATCGCTCCGCCAATATATATTCATGCGAGATGCATTCCTATATATTAGAATCACATAGTGAAAGTATCATCAACCTATTTCATGCAAATACAAATCAATGCAAAAATATACAACAAACATTTTTTTCAAAATATTTTTCATTTTAAGGTCACGTTGTGAAAAAAACTTTTTAACATTAACGAGAAGTCCGATGCAAAATTATTATGTTATGAACATAATTATTGTTTACAAAATTGTTTGTTCGTCGTTTTACAGTTGGATTGAAAAAGAATGTAACAAATTAAACAAAGAATGACGAAATCGTCCGATGAAGGTCAAGTTTTGTTTTGGTTGCTGTATGTTTTCTTTTTTGCTATAAAAAATTAAATATTTACTTGTGTCGACGGAGAAACTTTAATATACACACGATGACATGTTTTTAAAAAAAAAACTTTTGTTTGTCCGTGAAGGTCAACCTGCACTTATTCAAAGGGGACAGTACCGGCGAACGAGAAAGTACATGATTTGTTTTCCATTCTTGAAAATGTATCAAATTATGAAGAAAAAATAATGAGCATAATTGGTGTTTACATATTGCGAAACGCACGTTTTGAAATAAACCAAATGAATAATAAGCAGACAAAGAGAATACGCAAGTTTGAGAGATTCGTTTAGAAAATTGGAATACGAGTTTTCAATAACAATCGGGATAACAATCATGGAGAAAAATTTAAATCAATTTTAGAAAAGTTGATGAGCGGCGCATTAGAGAACTCATGTTGGAATTCGAAGATGAGAATTTCAAGAAAAAAAAATAAAAAAATAAGAGAAAGAAAAATGAATCTTCATGTGATGAAACATATTTATCAGGATGTAATCAAAAGTAATTGCTTGTAGTAATTTTTGCAGTATATTTTATGAGATCATGAGACAAAAAATAATTATAGAAAATGATTGTTTGATAAAAGAGTCGTAAACGGCGGCGATAAATAAACAAAAGAAAATGCAACAAGACTATTGACCTTTCGTTGGCTAAAAGGCACCAAGAAATTTTCACCTCACGCGAAGAAGTCGTCGGCGGCCAGTTCGTAAATATAGGTATGGTGAGTGAGAGTCAAACTGGTTAAAATGGAGAGTAAAACCGACATCGAGGTTTCAATGGAAAACCGGACTTATCGATGCCGCTAATGAAAATGAAATTAAACACAGGAAATTCGTAATCTCTTACGCAGTAGATCCTTATTTAATTGAAACTTATGGAATTCCAAGTTTCCGGACAACTTTGAACATTCCGCGGATACTACACGAAAAAAAAAAACCGCCGATTGTGACAACATGAAATATCCGTGCTTTAATTAGTTAATAAAAAATAATTAGAAAATAAACAACTTTTATTAGCCTTTTTTAAGATAAACAATTTTAGTCGACGTTTGCATTTCCAAACGTATTTTTATACGTGAACGAATTTTTCACTTTCATAACCTCTGCAATTGATAATTTTAAAATTATCAATTAAATAAGAAAATCAAATAAGAAATAAATTATACCAAAATTAATGATAAAACTGTTTGTCTGTTTTTCTCAAATGAAAACAAAACGTCTATTTGTGTACTGGCTTCCATTCTTGTAGTTCAAAAAAATGCCGCTAGGGTCGCGTGTTATCCTGTAAATATTCCCAAATATTGATAAAATCTTTTTGTTTGATTTATTTGTTATTAATTTGTGTTATTGCTTGTTACTACTAGGCAATTCTCTACCACTGATGCAATATATTTTATATACAAAACAATGTTGACCTTTTTCGTTTCAAAATCAGTGTTTGATTTTAGAGGTTGTTTTCATTGACCCACCATCGGCCATCTTGATTGTCATCACTCCTCCATCTTCCAACATCACCAAAATACCACCGTCGGTGAAGGAGCTAATTTGCATTTGGTATATGAACGTTAATTGCAAGATGTAGTACAATTACGAAACTGGAATGCGGCACTCAGTGGTATGTCGTCTTCTTATATATAGCGTAAGCATAAAAACTCATTGTCCTCTAACAAGCGAGTTTATTATTATATTGCAGAGGTGTCCCGTAAATGCGAATATTTTAATGCGAAGGATATGCCAGTGTGATCCGACGGGTTACAATTTTCTCGTCATAAATCATTCGAAAAAGCAATAATCCGTGGTACAATTGTTTAATCCTTCGTAACCTCGAATTTGCATTTATTTCAAACAAATAATACCTCATTGCGGTATCATCGCGGGGAACGTAAATTGACGAAAATGAGTTCGACCCAGTTAAATGTAAAACTTAAATATTTATCCGAACCGGATTTGGTTTTAAAATATCAGTAGAAAAATCGACTGTCAATTTAATAAATAAATAAATAAAACTATGGTCTATAAATAGCGTCGTATTCAAGAGAAAATTCATATATGGGTCCATAAATGGCACATATATGAAACATAAATGACACATATATCGAACACAAATTGGACATTTATGTATTCAAATACACATATGGCCCATGTATGGGCAAATTTATGAGACAGAAATGCCACATATATGGATCCATATATGCCGCATAAATGGATCGCCATATATGTCACAAATATGGAACCATATACGTGACATTTATGGTATATATGTGCCAATTATTTTCCATATATGTACCATTTATGATTCATTTATGTGACATTTATGGACCCATATATGTGATATTTGTATTCCACTTACATAAAATTTTACTTGGGTAGATGTGATGTAATTTGTCAGTTGGTAAATAAGGTGGAAAACTTAATTTTTTGTTTACTTTTTATATCAGGTACTTGACTAGATAGGTGATTATTTTTAACATACTTCATTCATGCATATAATTTTTTCCTCGTCTATGGATCATCTTATTTAATATGTATATACAGTTTATGTCATTATATTTTCATAATTAATGCTTACTTATTAATTATTATTATTTCTGCGAATATTTTTTTTTTATATAACAAAATTGCGCAATCAAACATAGTCTTATATGTTTAATAACAACGATAATAATTCACGACACTTGTTTGCTTTAATTAAGCGAGATTTTTACCATCCAGTGAAAGGCTAGCTTTCATCAATGTGAAGATGATCCTTTGCATAATTCAAATGCGATGATAAAAAAGACGAGCAAAAAAGAGTGAAATTCGGGACTATGAAATGTGAGGTGTGTTCATTTTATGAATTATTTTTTCAGGTGATTATTTTGTTGACACATGGTGACACTTTTATTGATTCAAGCAGCATAGCATGTGACAAAAAATGTTAAAAAATTTGAACATTATGTAAACGAATAAAAAAATTTTTAGAACCTTTTTTTTCGAATTCAAATAAGAATTAATGGAAAACAAAAAAAAAATTAAATAAAAAAAACCAAAATGTAAAACTTTTACTTGACAATGATGTAAAATATTTTCATGTATAATAAAACAATCTGCATATAAATAAAATAAGTTGAATTTTTCAAAAGTTGTGCAAAAAAATTGTTTACAAATATTTAATTTCAGTTCACAATGTCTATAACACTTTTTTTGTTTGCCTTTCAAATAGCATCGGTTTAATCTATAATCTTTAACATCAATACGACCTTCGAATAAGCTAAAGGTCGTAATAAAACTGCATAGTCTCCGAAAAATCTGACATTTGTACTAAGAAGGGTCATGCCATACAGCAAGAAGAAACAACTTTCAAGATCTTTTTTTTTACACTTTTACATTCATTTTCGTACATTTTTCAAATTTTTTCATTTCAGACTTCCGCGCATCGATGCTGACCGGGATGACGAATTCTCGCCAGCGCGGCCACTTTCATATGATGATGAACGAGGTAGGTTAGAGTATAAATGTAAATTGGCGGGCGAAAATATTTGACGAAGCGTACGTATGAAGAAGAGGCGGTGGAACACGACGAAGACGCTCCTTGAAAGAATAGGCATCCCGTCTCTCCTCGTGAGAAAGTGAAAGCAAGCAGCAAGGCTGTCGTAGAGGGCATCCGAAGATACGACGTTACTTCTATGTGCCTCGCTGTTGAATGGATTTGCGCATCCCGCGCGATTACAACCTATAGACTATCTTCTTTCATTTAATGCAAACTTTTACGTATGCCATATACAATTACATGCCACCTACACTGAGATGAAAAATGTTCAATTTTATTTTATGAGTTATAACTTTTATAAATGCTAAAAGTCATTTATACTTATACTTTTATGGACGAATCATTAGATTCGTCCATAACTGGCAAATGTTGCTCATTTCAGGTCACTTTGTTGAAACGAGTAGAAACAAGCAAAATTGTTATTTTTTTCCTTATTTTTTTACTTAATTTAGTGATGACAAATTTGAAATAGTATTATAATTACGCAAGTAATAATTTATATGTGTCCACAAATGTGACATATATGGAACATATATGGGTCCACAAATGTCACATAAATGGATCATATATGCCCTCACGGGAAAAAATATATTTTGAAAATATAAAAAAAAAATATTTGTTCTATATAAAATATATAGCGGCAATATGGAGTATAAAATGAAATATCTTTTAGTGAATAAATTTTTGATCGTGAAGGTGGTACATATATGAAACATAAATGGCACATATATGGCGATCCACCTAAAAAATCCATTTATGTGCCATTTATGCGGATCCATATATGTGGCATTTATGTCCCATAAATAGGCCTATATATGGGCCATATATGTATTTAAATACATAAATAACCCATTTATGTTCTATATATGTGTATTAATGTTACATATATGGGCCATTTATGGACCTATATATACATTTTTACTTGGGTTAGTTGCTAGCTTGACTTCTATAAGTACTTTAAACAACGGCGTTGATATTGTGAACTAATAATGTATAAAAATTTTAATATTTAGAAACATTTAAGGTTTAATATGTAGAAAATGACGAAGTAATTATTTTTAATGTTTCAATAATGTTGATCGTGATAAGTTGATATAATTGAGCAATCAATGAAAAGTACATCATGAGTTAGAATTTTATGTTGTCGTGATAAATTATTCATATGAGAATTACTTTATAAATAAAAAATGTTTCCAAAACTTTAAATATGTACAATTTTAATCAAACGAACAATTATTAGAATAATATCAAAAATTTTGTATCCAATATTCGAGTGAAAAGAAAAAACAAATAATTTGACTCGTGTACTGAGCGCACGGCGCGACTTAAAAATTTGGCGCGCGCATTGAAAGGTTAATAACATTCAATTAACAAAGTACTTCATCATAATTGAGTAAATTAAATATGTTTGTTGTAATCAACAAACTGAACTTTTATTTGTTTAAAAAATCAAAGATATTTCAACAATTTCAAAATTAATACTATTATTTATTAGTATTTGATTTATCCAGATGTCGGATTTCGAATTACTATTAGTCCATAAATTATTGATTATAAACTTCAAATTGTTAGATAACAAATTTTTCTCACATTAAATTTTGACATAATCAAAAAAAAAAAAAAAATATTTAAATAGAGATTTAAAAAAAACCTTAAAACCTGCACAAAAACTAAAGATAAATAAATATCATCACTGATGATGTAGGAAAAATGTTGTTTTTTTTGGGATGTTGTATGAATCAAGGCTTAATTGAATAAACCATTCGTTTACTAATTATTGACTTGAATTCAAAAATCAAGTGATTGATAACAGATCTAATCGTCCGACTCATTGTTACATTTCAGTAAAAGGAATTTCTCCCGACCTTACGACACAGCTTACGTTTTCAGACTCAACTGGAACATAGAAAGTTTTGTTTGTGTCGGAGCAAACGGATATCCTTTCGATATAAAAGATTTGGTTTCCTTTGTTGTATCCGGAAAATAAAGATAATCTGCATAATCGTTACTTTTGTACATTTTACTGCAAAACAAATTTACCTCTCAAATCAAAAGTTTATCTCATTTTTTATTTCCTACATACAAATATCGTTTTGGTTTCCAATATAAAATTCAATTTCAAATATAAGATAAAATAAAAGATTTACAAAAGTACAATTTTGCAAAGTTGTTTTCCAAATTTAGTTTTAGGTCAAGTAAAGACTTAAGTAAAGATAAAAATTGTTCATGATAAAAAAATAAAAGAGGAGCTTTAAATGTTCAAAGATTTGTATAGTTTAAGCGAATGCGGATATGAGGCTTGCGAAAACGTTGCACAATAATCCGTTGGAATAGCGACGGCTTATCAGATTCTCTCGGTGTTGCTTTCGTAAATCGTTTCTATTCGAATCGAGAAAAGACTATTTCAGAGCGATGCACGATGCGAACGCGAGGCATATATGCAAACACAGCCGGTATAAATCTTGGCAATGTCAGCCAAACGTAAGTGTCACGTCTGACGACCTTATCTGAATTGATGCGAGCCAATTGGAGAGCATAAATTATGAAAATATCAATGAAACATCAATTAAACGACCTTTACAAAATTACGTGACCAACTGGCATCAGATGAATGCTCCATTTTTCACTCATCTATCTGAATTCGTATTAAAGTATAAAAATTATGGTTTAAAAAATTTTTTTTCACAATCCTTTTTTGAACATTTCAAAATTTCCCAGGCAAAAAGAAACATATACTGCATATATGCTGCCATATATGCTGCATATATGATACCATATATGCTCCATATATGAAGCCATATATGCTGCCATACATGCTCCATATATTCTGTCATATATGCTGCCATATATGCTCCATATATGCTTCATATATGCTGTCATATATGCAAGCATATATGGGATTCACCATATATGCAAGAATATATGCTGCATATATGTCACATATATGTCTGCATATATAAAATTTTTGCTTGAGTTCCTCCCTTGTTATTGAAATACATTTAATTACATATAAATAAAATTTTTCTGTTGCAACAGGACAATAGACTCCTTTGAATAATTTCTGTAACTTTTTACATTTTGTATATACTGTATCAACAGAATAAGCTAATTATTCATAGACTAATCTCAATCTAATCGTCACAGTCGCGCGTGTGTGTATCACGCGCGCGAGCTAATTCTCACGGCGACCTGCGAATCGTCAGATGCAACGTGTACACGCGTTACGACACTTTTTCGCGTCGCAAAAATCATAATAGCTTATTGCTTTTTTTTCTTTTTTTTTACTCAACTTCAACTTTCGCGTACTAATCTGTCTGTTGTGACTTTATTAACACTTGGCCGTTTCATTAATTTGTCCCCGCATCTGCTCCATGGTGTGGCAACAATAAATAATTGACCATTTATAAAACAATGACAATTGTGCAAAAATCAACCATGGAATCGGAGAAAATGTGGGCGATTTTGTAATTCGAAGAATTCGCGTTAAGTAAACCGCTCACAAATATGCTAATTGAGTATTTTCTAATTGTAATTTTTTTTAATTTATTCATAATTCAGCTCTGGACAGTTTATTAACTAAAAGGAAAAAATGGAAAAAGTGTTTGAAGTGAATGGGTGTGAACAAGGTTTTATAAACCTAATACAAAAGGTTTTATAAACAAATAACGTACACCAAATGAAACTTCAAACTAAACAAAATGATTCCGGTTGGTTGTTATTTTTGTTATTTTATTTGAATATGGTTTCGAGAAATTTGTCACTTTGATCCGCCATCAGAGGGCGAACTCTGACACGATACATTGCGTAAGGTATCACAAATATTGTTTTAACTGTGACGCCGAATGACGGAAAAGAAAGTTTTAGGAAAAGTCAAATTAAAGGCAAGCGAAGATGGTTCGCACAAGCTTAGGGATAACTTATTAAAATCGACAGTCTGCCGGAAGCAATTGAGGAAATTGCATAAATGTCGTAATGTACCTTTTTCATGAAAGGTTAACTTTTGCATCTATCTCTGAAATAAGGTGGATCCAAACTTTTGAAACAATATCAAACAATTAAATCCCAAGCAAACATTTTATATATGCAGACATATATGCAGCATAAATGTGCCATATATGTGGCATATATGCAGCATATATGTGCCATATATGTGCCATATATGCAGCATAAATGTTTCATTTTGCCTGGGATATTGAAGTTTAATATATATATATGTATAACCAACTAACACTCTGTTATAAAATATTGCGTGAAATAATGTAGGGTAGTTAAAGCAGTTAGTTGTTAAGCAAAAATTAAAATATTTCTTTTTTTTTTTATAAAATATTGTCACGTCCAGTTGTTTTAAAAAATGAAATTGGAATTAAATTGATTAGAGTGAATGAGTATTTTGGACGTATTCAATTTCGGAAGTTTAAAAATAATTTTTGTGAAAATTAATTAATATATTTAATTAAAAAATTCAATAGGGGTATTTAAGTTTTTTGCGAAGAAAACAGGTGTCTTTTTTTCACGTCAATATGATGTCGTAGAAACTTTCATCGTGAGACACAGAAGAGTTATAATTTCACAGTATGTAATTATTACATTATTCGTGAGTAGGTATATATATAAATATATATAAATATATATACAAACGTAAGTCGCATGTGCACGTACAATAAGCCGCTCACTTATAATTGTTACAAACGGCTGTCGCGTAATACGCGACGCTCTTGTTTCTATCTCGGGCGCATGTGTTCCGCGGAGAAACGTATATACACGTTCTCGTGAGGATCTAGGAAGTGCGGCAATATGGCGCGCGACCGGAGTCGACTACGCGTTATGGGAAAACCGAGTTTACCTTTAAAATGGGATAATTAATGACTATGTCGCGTAATTGCAAAACAGCGCGTTCAATTTCGCCAGTTACAATCAGAAGAAATGCGATCGTTTCGATGGATTAATAAAGACGAACCAATTAAGATTTTCATGCTCGTTGAACCATTTTTTTTCCAAACAAAACCGCGCATGAGGGGGGGGGGGGGGGGGGGCAAAAAAATTCCACGTTTGTTCACAATCAGGTAAATCCCTCTCTTTCTATCTCTCTCTCTTCTCTGAAAGGTCGTCGGATTATTATTATCGCGTATATCCATTCACAAAACTTTCATAATCATGCATCCACGGCGGCAGCATAAATGTTACCGAATTATTCAGTGCATTATAATCCGAAAGGTCTGCGAGAATGTTCCAAAACTGAAAGCCTCGAAACTATGCGAATTGCATGCAGCTTCCTAAAGTACATCTCAGTCACGATCCACCGTATATCAAGCTGTTTTCCTTTCACTATAGTACTATAGTACTAATCAATATAGTACTAATCACTATAGTTCTATAGTACTAATAATCACTATAGTACTAATCACTATAGTTCTATAGTACTAATAATCACTATAGTACTAATCACTACAGTACTAGTAATTATAATACTATAGTACTAGTAATGATATTCATGTGCGGAGGGAGGGGGTGGGGAGAAACATTTTGCCAGCAGAAACAGTAGTAAAATTAAAATTTCCCTAAAAATATAAAACGTACCAATATAAAAATAATAATAATAAAAATAATAAAATAAAATGTAAATTATTAATAATTTTTATAAAAATTGTGTCAATTAGAGGTTGATAATAAATAGGCATTTATTGTTTGAAAAGGTGTAATTATTAATGATTATTATGTAGTACTTATCAGGCGATATATTGCAGCGTAGTACGCACAGAGTGTATAAGGACGCGATGATGATCGCGCGCCTAACCTTTGAATGAAGTCAGAATATATCCTCCTTCAAGCATTCAGCGAGTAAATACCACCCACTAACCCAGTGCAATCACGATCTAACCCAGTCAATGGTATATATCCTAGCGATAGATATTTTACACATAAATTGTTTAAATGCTACCTGACGAAACTCTTCTCCTGTACGTTTCAAAATACCGCGCGCCGCTGTTTGATACTGATCCAAATTTAATTTATACTCTTCTTTTTATATACCCATTTATATTATTCCTCATCATTGTTAATTTATTCGCCGATCATTTTCCAACTGCGATTGAAAATGTTAAGTGAATTGGTAATCGTTCCGATTTGCAGATAAAGTTGTGCAAATCCAGACGTAAATCCTCGATGCACTCTCGAGTGTGTGCATGTTTAACTTTTCTCATCACTTCGAATCAAAGTTTATTAAAATCTATATATATATAATAAAACCTAAGCCTCAGAATTAAGAGTGTTTAAAAATAATGTTACAATCGCGTTATATAATTTTTTTTCTTTTTTATTTAGAGTATATCTAATTTTTTCAATTAAATGTTGGGTGAGAAGTTGGAATATATAACGGTTGACTTTTTCATTGTATACAAAACAAAGTCGCGTTTTCAAAAAATTAAATAGTTACAAAATTGTGTCTAAAGACATTTGAATTCGAGTCATGTAATAAGTTTTACACAAACGTAGAGAGGAAATATATATTCAGGCATGAATTCAGTTGAATTTAAAGGTGAAAGTGAAGGTGATGTTCGCTAGAATATGCAATATGTTTTTGAAAAATCGGAGATGCGCAACTTATTCATCCTATCGAACTCGAACTGTTGATAGGGAAGAGAGCCCAATAGTGGGCCATTTTACAATTTTGTAATTATTAAATTAATTCATAAGACGGAAAAGTCAATGTTTTTTTCTTTTATTCTGCTCAAACATTCAGTTTTTATAATAAATTAACATTCAAAATAATTAATCATTGCTAAAGTGAAAATCTGATAATTTCATATTGCCTACACATTGGCCCACTGTTGGCTCTCTGATTTAACAATGGGCCAGATGTGATCCAAAATTGAGCCAAGAGGGTAAAAAAATTGTAGACGAGGTAAATTAAGAGAAAAAATATTTTTGATTCAATTTACTAATAAAATATTATGTAACATTTTGATCTTTTCTAATAACATTGAGCATAAAATAAATAAATTTCATGATTTTTCCATTTGAATTTCTTTGGTACAATATAATAGTAAAGTCATAATGTAAATCTAATGGAATCGTTTAATTTAAAATAATTTTTTGTTTCGAAGCATTCTTTTATTTTCCTTTTCGGCCAATGTTTTACTTTTTTTTTCTTATTACAATGTCCATCTGACACAAATTTTGAGGTTAAAAAAACAATTCTGTTTTTCTCGCAATTACTCTCATGATTACTTAAAACACCTCAAGAATAATGATGCGTACATAATTACCTTTCAGATAACGTTCACTTAGTTAAATAACTCAAAAATCATACATAAGTAATCGTATATGATCGTCGCCGAAATAGAATTGATTTCCAAGCTGCTAATTGCCTCCTCACTTGGCTCACTGTTGGAAAAATTTTTGGCCCATTGTTGGACATATCTCTGTCACTTTAAAAAATTTATTCAAATATTAAATATGGTTCTTTGAATCAAAGTATCATCTAATTAAGTTTGTTTAATAATTAAATTGTCAATTAATCACAACCGTAAAAATCTATCATTTTTCTATTTATTAAATAACTAGCTGAATGCGCGTGCTCCGCACGGGCAATCATCATCGCTTCAGTGTTTCGTTTATCCTTATTGATATATACCAACATGAGTTCTAATATAAGAACATATAAAGACACACGCTGCGATTAATGCAAGGAAAAATCCACATGAAGCGCGTCAAACCTCATCTTTATTAAGAATAATGACTTAGAACTTTTGTTCCACAGAAAATACTCGTCTTGAACAACAACAAAAAATACCTCTCTCTGCTCCGGTGTATAGCAAGATCTACATGTAATTTCAGAATTGGGTTAACCAACGTAGGACCAACTGTCGACATATAATTATCTTTTTTCTGAAATAACAACAGTCTGTCATATAAGATTTGCAAAACTCAAAATGGTGACTGTTATGGCAGAACGAATAATTTTAACACCAAAATCCTATGAAATTTACTTGTATGTCGCGTACACTTACAGATTACAGTGGACATAGCGACAGATACATTCATTTTAAATATAGGTTTAAAATTTTTGTTTACAACCTCCAAAATTAAGTCTGCATTGTTAAATGCAAAGTATTCATCTTTTCGCACTTGAAAATTAGTAGGATGGCATAGTTATAGAATTAATCATCCAGTATTTATTTCACGATTTTTCATTTAGCTGCAATAAAATAATTTGCAATTGCTCAATGTTGGAACGGTCTAATATTAAGCTCTGTCCCCTATATATACAAGATTCCTATCAAATATTCTTTCAAGGCCTTTCTAAATCAAATTTTATTAAATTTCGAGTGGAGGCCAACTTGAAAATCTTATGTGGGAACCCTATTTTTTATTTCAAATTAAGAAACATTTTCATCAAAAAATTTACTTTTGTTCGAAATTTTGTTTTATCATTCATAATAAATTTTGATGAAAGTTTCACAAAAATTGGGGAAATAAAATGAAACATAATTAATATATGCCGTCCGAACTTTGCTGCTCTCAGGGAGTAATACGCCGATGCCAGGGAAACTTTCGGCAAAGCCAATAAGGGCAGTAAGCGGCGATGGAGAGAACTGTGCAGAGACGTAGATCAAGATTCTTGGGGAAGACTCTACAAGATGGTCATGGCTAAGTTGAGAACCCAGGGTTCAGCATCTCCAACTTGTCCAAAGTTCCTGGACAAGATAGTAAGAGCTCTGTTTCCACACAAACCGGAAATCCCACTCTCAATTAGCCTACCAGAAGACTTCTAACAAGTACCAACGATCACGAGTGAAGAGTTGCTGAAGGCCTCAGTGAGAGATTGGACATACTAAGGCCCCAGGCCCCGACGGGATACCAAACGTGGCCCTTAAAGCTGCTATCAGGTTTAGACCAGACATATTTCTAAGGGTCTACAATGCCTGCCTCGGATAAGGAACGTTCCTAGATTGTTGGAAGCAACAGCATCTGGTTCTTCTGGCAAAGGGGGACAAGCCACCAAATGAACCTTCATCCTATCGTCCTATTTGCCTACTCGACACAGCTGACAAAGTGCTCGAGAGGATCGTCTGCAACAGACTAAAAGTCTTCAGTGAGAGAAATCAAGACCTATGTGACAACCACTTTGAGTTCCACAAAACTAAATTGACAACTCACGCTGTGATTGACGCTGTGACAATGGTCGTGAGTATCACCCGAGATGCGATAGTGGGAGAAGCTGAACAAGAAGTACGAAGAAGAACTGCGCTATTGTGACCCTCGACGTCAGGAACGCGTTCAACTCAGCCAAATGGAACTGTATACTGAACGCGTTACAGAAGATGGTGGTTCCATCCTACCTCCGTAGAATTATCGCCAGCTATTTCTCGTCTTGACGTACTTGACCAGCTATGTTTTGACGTACGACTCGGAGACGGGAATGAAATCGTACAGAGTGACAGGTAGTGTTCCGCAGGGTTCAGTCCTTTGCCCATTACTTCGGAACATCATGTACGACGCGGTATTAAAGCTGCCAACACCCGAAGGCTTTACCGTGGTGGGGTTCGCGGGCGACGGGGCTGTAGTTGCGGTTGGAAAGTTCCTCGACGAAGTCCCATATAGTGCGAATAGAACCATCGATAGCATTCGGCCGTGGCTCTTTTCAGTTGGCCTGCAACTAGCTGACCACAAGACACAGGTGGTCTTGGCAACTAGAAGAAAGAGAAAGGAAACCATCACCCTGCCTGTTGGAGACTGCGACATCATATCTTAGAGCTCACTGAGGTACTTGGGTGTCCAAATAGATGCTAAGCTGAGATTCGAAAAACATCTTCGAATCGTCAGTCAAAGAGCATTGCGTGTTACCAATGCATTGTCTAGCATCATGCCGAACACTGAGGGCCCAGGCATAGTCTTAGGCGTCGGCTAACTACGGTCATCAGCTCCATACTGGTGTATGCAACACCGATATGGTCATCAGCTATGAACACCATCTCATACGCCCGTATAGTGACCAGGGTCTACAGAAGCGTTGCCTTCCGGATTATCTGTGCCTACCGCACAGTGTCAGGCGAGGACGCGTTCGTGTTGGTCGACATGATACCAATCGACCTACTGGCGAATGAGTGAGACAGATGACGCAAGACTGCATGTGGTGCAGGATGAGAAGAGAAAAATTATGGAGATATGGCAACCTCGATGGGATTCATCCACGGATGGAAGGTGAACTCACCGCCTTATCCCCAATATCGTCACATGGCACACGAGAAAACATGGTGAGGTTGATTTCCACCTCATCCAATTCCTGACAGGCCACAGCTGCTTCAGGTCGTACCTGAACAGATTTGGGCTGGACAACTCACCATCTTGTCTAACATGTGACCAAATCGAAAAGACACCCGAGCACGTCTTAATTAGTGTGTAACTATAAACGTAAATATTCATTTCAACATTGAAACATCCCGCAAATGAGAGAACCAATCATAATCGCGGAAAGCACGACTACAGTGAAGTCAGTTGCCCTCACGGATGAAAATATAGTTGCGTAAATATATTTTATTTTATTATATTTATTCAATTTTATATGTCATAAATTTATATAATGAAAAATGAAACCCAACAACTTTCATGTATAACTTTTTTTTGCTACAATGAATCATTACATGTTAAATCAATTTCCAAAAAAAACAGCTCAGTAAGAAGTGAAAATTTTCAAAAATGCATAAATTAAAATTTTCCAATAAAATTTTAAAAACAAAAAAAACGTGTCAATGTTATAGTTCTTTTACTCTTTGAATGAAAACAACAACTATAACTCCGAAAAAGTGTAGTTTTTTTTGTGTAGTAAAGTGTAAAAGTGTAAAAGTGTAGTAAAATTTTGTTTTTTATTTTTCTCAATTAAGAGAGTCAACTGCATTTTGCAGTGGCTATATATTTTTTTTTCTTTAGATTAAAAGAATGTTAGAAGGTAATAACTTTACTTTTTTCTAACTTTTGTATTTCATCTAAAACCAATATTTAAAAATTTTTCAAAACCATGTTCCATCGATTAAAATATTTAAAATAAATTTGACCGTTAAAATTTCTTGAAGGTCGCAATAAATGTATGAAGAATAATTTAATAACTTTATTATAAAAAATTATTAAAAATGGAGAAATAGTTGCAAAATTGTATTTTGATTTTGTTGAACTCTGTAATTCTCCCCCTCCCGAGCCAGTTTCCCTTAGCTAATTTCAGGTTGAATTTTGTGCACCAAGAAAAATGGACTGTTATATTGACAGTCTAAAATGTTTTGGCAACAGTGCTGATTGTACAGTCAAGACAATAATGCAGCACTGTAACTTCTACAGTCTGTATTGTTATTTTTATTTATTTTTTTTAAATACTTTTATTAAGGTTCGGACTGTTCTATCAACAGTCAGGACTGTAAAATTAAGTTACAGTCCACCATGGTATCAGAAGAGCAATCTGGACTGTCATATTAACAATCCATTTTTCTCAGTGTGGAACGCATAATTATCATGTTATTGTTTTTATTAGTGAAAAGGCAATTCAGAAAAATGTTACATTATTAATAATTTTGATGACTAAGATGGTGTGCAGCATCATAAGTTAAGGATTTAAAATGGCAATGTTATTACCAAATACGTAAAATTTACTTAGTCAAAATGCGAAATTGTTCATTTTGTCACGTAAATAATTTTTGTTGTGAAACTTTATAACTTACCAACGGAATATCGTTGCGGCCAACTTTACCGTCGAATAATAATAGCCAATGTGATAAAATTTGTCTTACTTTGAGGATGCAGAAGAATTCGAATCGAAATATAAATAAACAAATTGAACTTAAGAACCAAGATCAAAATAATTTTTTCAAGTATTTTTAACATTTCGGATTATATAAGTGACTTCAAAGTGACTTCGAAACGTTTAAATAAAATGACGAAGATACGGACGAAAATATAAACCAAAAATGTAAGCGAAAATATATATTTTTAATAAAAATTTTACAAAATCAAAATATAAACTGCTTCAACAAATTATTGTCTTTTTTCTTGTAAAAATTTTATATAATTAGTATATAAACAAAATATACAAAAAAATTTTGTGTCTATATTATAGAATATTATTAAATAAAAAAAGTTAATTATCAATTTTTTAAATCTTCTATTGTTTATAAGAACATTCAAATTTTTTCCATATAATTAACTGAAAATTGCGATTAAAAATTCAATTGAATGTTTGAGGATTCGAAACCGTGCCTCGGAAGTGGTAGTCTGTGTAAGTGAAAACAATTATCAATTCATTTATTATTGATTTTTTCATTTACCTGCCGAAAAACTTAGGTTATGAAAGTTTTCTTCCAAAACTTTTGATGTTTCATCTCAAAGATCAAAAGACAAAGTAATAAATTCTCTGGAAAAAGCAGTAAAATGATTCAATTACTGGATAATGGAGACATTGAATCATTAATTTTGTAATTTCGTGTCACATTGATCCGCATTGCTCCATTAGTAATATTTTTCGATTAATAATCAAAAAAATATATTTCGTTGTATTTGTGGATCTCACATCTCACAACCTCTACCGCCCTCTGATGGAGAGAGAACCGAATATTATGGTGATGGAGGTTGCCGGTATCGAAAGCGCTTTCATTACCGACTGTTGCTTTTATTGAAAATTATGATCATTAAAAGTAGGTAGGGTTACGATTACTGCAAAAAATGTCATTTTATCTAAAACGTTTCTGAAGTCACTTATATAATCCGAAATGTTAAAAATACTTGAAAAAATTATTTTGATCTCGGTTCTTAAGTTCAATTTGTTTATCTATATTTCGATTCGAATTCTTCTCCATCCTCAAAGTAAGACAGATTTCATCACATTTGCTATTATTATTCGACGGTAAAGTTGGCCGCAACGATATTCCGTTGGTAAGTTATAAAGTTTCAAACCCAAAATTATTTTAATTTCAAGGAACGTTAGTTTTAGTTAAGGTTAATCAATTTTGCATCGTTGGATAGAAGAAAAAACGTTAGGACTCATAAGTAAATGAATGTTTCCTGTGGAATTATCCATATAGCAACTCACATATATTCATATTAACTTTTTATATCTTAATATGATGATCGTTGATGTTTTTCATATGTCGTCATAACAAGAAACGAATAAAACAAATTAAATAAATATAATTCAACAACGAGATGCCAAAAATTTTATCAACACTATTTAATAATCAATTTAAGCGGCCATGAATTTTTGATACGCATATAAATTTGGAGACAACTCTGTCGATAAGAATAAGGGAAAATTTCTTAAAATGAATACTTTCTTTTTATCGAATTATGTTCATATTTTAAATCGAACTTCATTACCGCCCTACTAAAAAAGATCATATATTGTCCATATCCCTGTAACTCTCATGGACGAAATATCTCTTACAACCAAACTGTCGCGGCATTTCCAGCGACGAGATATCTTGCCCTACCAGGTCGACGCCGTATACCCACTGACGAGATATCTTGTCATGATTTGCGACATATCTCGTCAGCCGTCAGAAATTTGTCAGTTGTAGCAAAATTTATTCCAGTTTAAACTTAAATTTTCATACAATTTTAGTATTCTAAACCCTGACTTCTTATATATATATACGAAATTATGTTATCTTAGTACTAAAATTGTATGAAAATTCAAGTTCGAACTCGAATTTCTGTTTCATTTTTAAGACTTCGCGCCAGGGAATTTCCTATACTGTTGAACCGGTGCACGCAAAGAGGATGTTGGCTTGATCGCATGCAGCGGCGACGCCATCAGTGACGCATTCGGCGTCAGAACAATTTTAGATTAAAAGTTCAATGTTTATGAAACAAAAATTAAAAAGAAATTAATTTTGTTATGTTGAGTTTCCAGAAAAAATTGCGAAATCTCACCAATTGTTTATAATTTTAAATTGGACTACCCCCTTAGATAAAAAATTCGCATCATATTTTTGATGATTTGTACTACTTTTTTCATATTTCGACTGTGTGAGAGAACTGTTTTGATTTTTAATCAAAATACTAGTAGATGATTTAAGCATTTTACCTGGCAGTGTAAACTCTAATTCATCAATGGAGTTATGAAACTTATGCATCAAAAAACTATCTGTAAAGTTTCGTCTGTCAACAGACCCAGTAAAGACCCCATTCTTTGTCTGTGCAATTACAATTACGCAAATTATTAGATGAATTTATGTATTTTTTGTCACTTTTTGACAAGCGATCTTCAATATATGAGCGAATCGAAAAAAAAACGGCCACTTAGTTAACCGAAAAGTCGAAAATTTTCAATTTAGTGGCATACCTCTGAAAAAAATACACGTGTACCTAAGAATCTTTGACACACGATAGAAATTGTGCACCATCTGTTCTCAAGGTGTGACACCTCTAAAAAATATTCTTTGATTTTTAAAAAGTTTTTTAATATCGATTAGAATTAAGTGATTATAAAAATGTCTGCGTCGTCTTGGTGTCACATTTTACCTGTCAGATACTTAGATACTAATGTACAAAGCCAAATTTCAGGCGCCAAATATTTTGGGCACGAAGAATTTGTGAGCGCAAAAACAATTTTTCCTTGTTTCGTTGAATTTTTATATTAACGAAAATAACGAAAAATCAAACAATTGCCGCTAAGTCCGTCTCCTGATGTGAACGTGAACGTGAACGTGAACAGGGATTCCAAACAGGCGTAAGTTTACAGATGAGAAAATGGATCATATGTCAAGTAAGTTAGTCGTTTTTTTACGTTGTTGATGAACCAAAGAGGTGAGATGCAAAACCCACCAAATCTGTATGTTGCGTTTAAAAAAACAACGGAAAAAGTGTTATTTCAAAACACAAATTTAAAATATTTATTGTAAAACTATTGAAAATAGTCCACTGTACTAACATTTATTTAAAATTATAACAATCCTCATATTTATAATGAATTCAGGTCTTACTTCTAAGAAAATACAATATAAAAGTGAGATGACTTCGTAGTAGTTGGAAATAATATGAATAAAGCGAGTCAAGAAACAAAAATTTTTAATTGACGAATTTAAAAAAAAACAATACAGTTTTGAGAAGACAAAACTGTTGATTTTATACAAAGAAAAGCAAACAAAATCATCATTTTCGTTTTCAGCATCTTAAATTCGATTAGTCTTAAATCAAGCGGATTTTGCAACTTACGATATCATTTGCTCTAATTTTTGTAATAATGGGAATATATTATTTGCCTTATTTTTTGTAATATTGGGAATATATTGTTTGCCCCGAAACGAAATTTTCATTTGCCCCAAAAAGGAAAGGGCCCCGCATCATTAGTATTCAAAAATTGTGATTGGTGGGTTTAGTTAAATCATGTTACAAATGAAAGAGCATGTTTAACTGAACAAAAAGTTATGTATGCAAAAAAAAAAAATCCATTAATTTTGAGTTGAGACCAAATCAAAGTTTTTGATTTAGGAAATAGTCACATGCTCCAAGCAGACCTATGACAGTTTGAAAGTTGAGTTGGATGGATGCGTGCATGCATGAATTCATGCATGGATGGATGCATGGATAGTTTTTTTTACAAAATGATTGATATGCTTTTCAAAATGTTCTGGTCGCTCGTTTTTGGTGACATCATCAGTCCTGCGATTTCGAGTGTACAGTAAAGATAGCTCTGTCAGTGTAATCGAATGGTGTAAATGATAAGCGAGCGTTACAAAATGCACTGCGCCTCAATGTTTTGTTCCTCATGCAATAAAGACATTGCATTTTTCCATGCAGAGAACAATATATTCATCCATTCCTATACAAAGAAATATATTCATCCCACATGGAATGCAATCGTGTCGGGAATACATTACTCAACGTGGTCTTGTAGTTCATTATCTTCTTGCAGTTTTGCGTTTTACAGAACGGTCATCAAGAAATTCGTTCGAACTTCGCCGGTATGAGTCCGCAGAACCGAGGACCTGCGAAGTCTCGAACGAACTTATTTACTTGTTACATTTGCTTTCTAACCTAGAAAATTTTAAAATCAATAGAAAAAAAGAATAGAGGCTAGATCAGGCCTTTTATAATAATAAACATTATTAAATTAAGCAACAATTATATATGTTACCTCTTAGCTCATGTGCAATATCATTTTTTATTGTTTTTATGTGACGTGAGTCCTGACTCTCACTTTTGCCTCAAAAATGGTGGGTTTACGACTAGCGCTGCTAGGAGGCAGCACTTGCCGATGTCTCTGATGTTTATACAGAATGTTTACATGAAGTGTGCTAGTAAAATGCGATTTAATAAACGCCACCTACAGCCAAACAGCCTGTGCCTTGTTCTCCGCGTTTTCGTTTATTTCGATCTTGCAGTGAACGAAAAAAGATCCCGGACAACCAAAATTATGGAATGAAATCAGTATGAATTAATTTTTATTCATGAAATGTTTTAAAAATGATTCAGATTTAATTCATTTATGATGTAAAATTTCCTACTTATTTCCTTCATATCAGTTAGTCAAAATGAATTCATATTGAATCAATATTGATTTTACTTATTTCTCTTTAACTTAATTTTGACTTCAGATAAAATTCATAAGACTCTGAAAAGTACTTCATAAACAATATGAGCTGAATTCATATTTGACTTAATATCTAATTTTAATCAATTTCATGTTCCTTTCAACTCGATTAAAAAAAAATTTAACAGGACTTATTGTCCATTGTATTCGATGCGATGTACTGCGGCGTGTTTGCATCAACGTCCGAGCATCCTTCGGCACGTTATCATGGCCATTCAATCTTAAGATCATCAGTAGATTCGTCATAGCTGCTAAAGTGATGTTAAAGGTGGTTTTCCAAATTGGTAGACTTTTTTTCAAATCATGATCATTTTCTTCTCGATTGAGTGCAGCAGAACTAGGTGGAGACTCTTGTGGAATGCCGTCACTTTGAGAATGTTCGTCAACATTCTCATCACAATCTCTAAGAAAGTCGTAGAATTCATCCAAAGTCGATGAAACGTCACTGAAGCTATCATAATCCAACAAGTCTTGTTCCTGTAATACACAATACAGTTGTCACAAAATCTCTCATAACTAGATTCATGTAAATTTTTTGCAAACTTTACATTAATGCTATACAAATATTTTATGTAAATATAACTCATTGTTCTGCATTGCTTTTGCAAACTTTATGTTTGCAAAATTCGAGGCCCAAGAAGCAAGTTGAAAGACTATACATAAGGACAATTTCTCTCGGTGCATCTTTAGTGGAGACTCGAAGCACTACTCTATATAACTTAATTTTCAACGATAAAACATAAAAAAGTATTTAAATTTGAAACAAAAAAATATATGCAAAATAATATGATAATTAAAAATGAAAACTTCCTTCATCGAGCGCTATTGAATTGTTCATATTCAATTGTCGCGTTCGCAAAATGGATCAAGAGAACGTGATCGTTCCCTTGAGTATCGTGGTCGTTGACGTCGGGGTTGTTCATAGGGGATGGTCTTTCGGTTACGGCTTGACGTTGATCGCGACCTTGACCTCGACCTGTTTCTGACGTGACACGTTGGAGAAGGACTGCTGAACATGTTTGACAGCGACGATATATTTTAAATCGTCTGCTTTTTTTACAGGAGACTTTTTGTCTTTGTCTCAACGGAAACAAGAAAGTGAGTTTATAATAAAAACCCACTGTAACAATACAATACTTACATTTTGCTACAATCAGTCTTATAGTAACACTTCTTTCACTTCTCTCACTTCGTTTAAGAGAAAAACTGTCTTGATATTTACAATCGGTACTGCATACGCGTCTCTATTTTTTTTATTTTAGAAAATTCGACATATAAGTAATTACATCATGTTCACAAAATGAAGATTTTTTTTTCAAAATAATGGAAAATAATTTTCGTAACATTGGCCACGTTCACAAATATTTACGATTCAAATATTCATCAATAAAGGTCTGAAAGGACGTTTCGAGAGGTCTTGAAAAAATTTAATTTAATTTATCTGAAAATTTTCAACGAAGCGATTGAAAGGTCCTAATAGAAAGCATTCGTCTAACCAATAAATGAAAAAGTAGCCACTGTTAAAAACAATCTTACAACGTGAAACAACAATTGTTTGAAATATCGAATTACAAAATTTTAATTTATTTTTTCACGACAAAAACTGCGAATAAACTTACCTGGTTCTATAAATTTGCTGATTTTTTCGGAAAAAATCTTTTTGTTTTCTGATCTGACAATTTTTCAATATAAACTTTTACAATCACAGCTTGCGTTCGTTTGGATTGTACCGTGCTCGTATCGCTTTCTTCAATAATTGCAAGATAGTGCGTTCATAAAATAGGTTCGTAAAGATGTGCGTGTCGAAAATTGACCATACCACGCTCTGTGTCACTGAACGTGAATATGACGAGGTACGACAGACCTTCGTTTGGGCGTCTGCTCGTTAATTTCAATAGCACAGTCTGCAAGCATGCGCCGGTGTCGCTTTCAAATAGCGAAAAACCAAAACAAAACTTTTTCTGTGTGAGTGTGTCGTTTCGGCTTTGTTTATAAACATAGCAAAAGAAAATGAAAAAAGAGATTTCATTCTCGTTATGACACGTTTGTGAGAAAAGTTTTCGACTTCAGTTTTTGAACGTCCGTGGAAGTAACAACAACGAAGTACCTCAAGGACTATGAGGTACTTCGTTGCGATGTTCCTCGGAGAGTCAGGTGTCATCAATGAAATTCCAGAATTGTGGTACGTGCCAAAGGATGGAAAACACTACTGTTGGTTTCCCAAATCTTCATTAACAATTCAAAAATTGATTGAAAACCCCGACTTGGAGGAACTTGGACATGAAAAGTTTGGATTTTATGAAATCGAACAACCGACCCGTTTTTTTGGTAATGAACTTTTTATTTTTTTCTGATGTACGTATAATATGTAGCAGAAGTTATCCCTGTGGATCATCCACGAAAAATGACTAACAATTTTTTGTACAAAAAAATTTTTTTTTGTCGTTTAAAGTCATAAAAAACCCAAAGCAATAAGATACAAAAGGGAAATAAATAGAAATTGATGTTTAGACACAAAAATAAAAAAATATAAACTTGAACTTAAATAATTTTCAAAAAGGCCTACTTTTGAAGTAGGCCCCCCATACTTCAGTAGAACCCCCATAAAAGTCATTCAAATCCCAGGAAAACAACTTGAACGTGATCTTTTCGCGGAATGGCCTATTCTGGACACCAAAGATCAACGTTGATTTCAATTTGACGCTTTTCCGTGGCTTGGGACCACGTGGGGTACCTTTGGGGATAACCCAAGAATAAACCCATGCATTTTGAACTCCCATAAAAGTTATTCAAACCCCATGAAAACCTCTTGAACATGATCTCGAAACCCGAAATGTGTCACTGGAATGTCCTACAGATTAATGTGTTCATGTATTTTGCATTTTTCGATTACTTTTATTGATCCTCACTAGTCTAAGTTCTGAAAATTTAAAGAGACGTTCCCATCTCTATATTGGAACTACTGTGTAAGTTTCAGACATTATTATTATTATTATGACAGTCTAGTGGGGTGTTATAACTCAGGTACACTTAGCTCGCGCCATTGTATACCTATCCCCCCACTTAAAAATCCTAGGATTAGTCCCCGATTCCCACCCACTTCATGAAAGTTAGTAGTTTCTCCGGGGTTAGTCCT
>JAPYZS010000903.1:0-25405 GCA_030522925.1 Trissolcus japonicus
ATATATGTTACGTGGATTGTTGTCCCAAACCTCTCACACATGAGTGCTAAAAAATTTTAGAGGTTTGACATGCCGTTATTGACTTTTTTTGAAAAAAAAATTTTTTTTTGTTCCTAAAACTATTCTTTCCGTTTTTCTCGCGTTTTTGAGCATTTTTACTTTTTTCCAACAAAATTTTTTTTCGTTATTTTCCACGTTATGCACTTCTGCTACATGTATTTTAAAGTATAACCATAAAAAAGTAACGATTACTTTAATGATCATTTATTAAAATTTGCAATTGACTAATAAGTAATTTTACTTAAATGATGATTTATGATTACTTAAATTTTATATAAAAATATTCATTGCAAATATTTATATTCCATAGTCATAGTGTCGTTATTAATGGAGTATTATTAAATAAGAAGCAACTTTATTAACTATTAATGTGAATAATTATGAAAGATGGCGGGAGTAAATGAAATGATACAGAAAATATATTTCTGATTTTCTTGGATGATCATATTTCTATCATATAACAAAGATAAATTATTAATATATATATATACAAAATTATGATAAGTATATATACAAAACAGTGACATATAATAATTTTACTGTTTTGATCATTCGTTATCAAAATTGGCACTTAATAAAAATTGAAATATGATTTAAATTTCCAGCAAAAAAGTTGTGCTTTTTGATAAAAGTCTCTTTCAGTGAATGCAAAAAGTGTTCCTCGTAAAGTCTGAATAAGTCGACTCTCAGATTCCATTGAATTGTTTTGAAATCAGAAACATACTTTCTGTGATCGTTTATACTATTGTTCTTTTTTTTTATTCCAATTTTATATTTCATCATTAATTTCGTTATCTGATTATAGTTGGTCAATTCACATCATCTGGAGATTGATTCTCAAATCGAACGCTTTTATAAGATTCATTTACCTCTTAACTTAATTTTTTTACTCATTTTCTAACGTCAAATGGGGCGACAAATCATAATATATTAAATTCTAGACGCGGTATATCTCAAGCCATATTCTTTAATATGAAATTCATCGTCGAAGAATCCAATAAAATTGGCATAGCTGATGCGACAAAGAGAGAAAACAGGACAGAAACGAGATAAAAATGAAAACAAAAACTAAAAAAAAAGAGAGAGAGAGAGAATCGCTGGCGTATTTAATCAGCGATAAATCAGCGACAGAGCCAACCGAGCGAGCCCAATTGTCTTACAATATCTCACCGACAATAAATACGTCAGGAATCAGTGGATAGGATCAATCGGGTCGCTTTGTTGCGGCCGTAAAACAGAATAGAAAATGCATATTCGCGATGAATCGCGCGAGCCGGAACGGCGCTTAATCTAATAGCGCTGCTCGATAATCCAATAAGGCCGAAGATGGATCGAAACGCGAGAGTGGCATCTAAGCAAAAGAAGCGAGCTATATAATACGGAGCTGAGGATGCCCGCACAGGGCGCGACGAAACGAGAACGCAGAGAGACGTGGGGGGTGGTCAACGGAGAAAGAGCGCGAGACAAGGAAAGCGAGGCAGCCTTGCAGCAGCGACCTCTCGCTCGCTCCTACTTCTCATTCGTCCGAATCTCTTTCTCTTTCGGCCGCAACCCTTGGATCTGCGCTCTCTTTCGCTCTCCCTCGGGCCACAGGATACTCATACGGACGGACACTTCCTAGCTCCAGTTGCCCCTACTGAGCCGCTGATATTCGTTGGGTGTGCGGCTCGGTCGCGGCCATGTTGCCAGAATTGCCACTACCTACCCCTTTCTCCTCTTAATACTACCCCTGCCCTCATCTAGTCCTGCCAGGTCTGCTATGTAAATGCGAACCAGCTCCAAACCACTTCTCTTCTCCTCCCCAGTGACGACGACCCACGGACTCTCTTGAACTCCGGCGGCCACCCCCCGCGAACTACCTCCAACTAACAACCCCTAAATCTAAGTCCGACGACCGGTACAGTCCACGTCGAAAATATGTTTAGATTGTATCGCAGCGAATGGTGGGTATACGCGTCACCTCGACCCAGCCGAGCGAAATAACGTTTGCATTGCCACACGGCCAAAATAAGAATTTGACAACTGCTCTCTCTCTCTCTTTCTCAGTCTTTTTGCGACAACATTCTTTGTTTTTTTTTTATTCTACACGTAACTAAAAATGCGATTAGACGAGCTGACTATTCACCGGGGTGAAGAGGAGAGAGGAACGAACGGCGTTTTGGAGAATATTTTTCATCCCGAACAATGCTGAATTTCCTTCACTCAGCTATTACCAGTTAATGACCTGAGGTTTTCGTTGATTACTACAGGGGTTCCAAATTGCACGCCTTGCTTTGCGTCATAGAAGAAGGATTCAATATTCTTTCGTATTTATATGCCTCGGAGATTAGAGATCCTATATAATTTATAACGATGTTTTTCGGCTGGAAGGATTATACACTTCACACCAAATTTTGTTATTATTTCAAGATATGAAATCGAAAACCAGTTACGACCAGTTTTTATCGGGTTGTATATATATTTTTAAATGTTTTCTTTTTAGAGATTTGCGTGGGTATTTCGATAAGTTACGTCATTTTCAGCAGGCCGCTTTTGGCTTGAAGAAGTAATGCTCGATAACGTTTATTCCGATATTCGATAGCGACCGCTTTATTACGTTTCATCGGCGCGACCGCTCGCGCGAGAAAAGTAAATTAAGGAGCAAAAGTCGATCAATCTTCCGCTGGTCTTTGCAACGTGATTCAAGGTTGATTTCGAGGTTTTCAGGGGAGAAAGCTCGTGGATTTATTTTGTTTGATGAGTACGCAAGGCCACAGTTTTACTTTTATTGCTGAAAATTGCATTCTTAAATTCAATTAAAGCTTTTTTGCTTTTGAAAACAAAAGTTGTTGAAAATTTTTAATTCAATCAAGTTTTTTTATTTGCAAAAAAAAAAAACAAGTCGGCATTTTCTTTTTGTTTCAGTTTTTGACACGCGGACGAGCAATTCGTTTGTCAGCGATGAAAATTATCATTTTATAAAATTTCAAACAAAAAATCAGAGTTGAAACCTTTTTTTCTTCCTTCTCGTTGAAAAATTAAAACAAAAAGAATAAATAAAAAAAATGAATAAAACATCAAAGCAATGAAATTTTACATTATCATGAAGCTCTTTGATTATGAGTTGTTAAGCTATTGAAAATCAACTCGATGTGTTTTCATTGAAAAAAAAAAAAAACAAAATAAAACAAAAATATTAAACAAAATATAAAGAAAATGATCAGAAAAATATGTTTCCACTTCAATTCTTCGTCAGATGAGATTTTTTTGAATTAATGTTATACTTTCGAAAAAGTCTATTACGACATTTACGACGACAAAAATTTGATGAAAAATCCTTACACACGCGTACGGCTGCGGTTTAATTTTCATATAGTCTTGGTTCGAGTGAAACTAAGTCGGTCTGACGAACATTAAGCCTTGACCTACACAGAGAAAAATGTTTCAATAAATTTTGCTTTCATTTTTTCCCGTATTTTATCTTACGTTTTGAAGCTTATATGCGGCGTCCGACAAAAATGTATTAAAACATTGACTAATTATGCAAAAATGTAAATGAACTCACCTAATTATATAAATCTTAATAACATCGTTTTATATGAATTGTAACATTTGTTCAACTTAACTATTTAATTTCTCACAATTAGCAAAATCTACTCCGGTAAAATTTAATTTTAAGTTAATTCAAAATTAATTTAAGTATTATGAGTTTCGTGTTAATTATTACAAAGAAGTTTATTTCTGAGCTGTTACCTCTTTTTCTTGTAAAAATTGTTTTAAATTTTCTATGTTTTCATGCTGAAATTACAAAATTTGTATTTTCTATCGATATCATATTCGTTTAAAATAATAATAGGATAGTTTGATTTTGTAAACAAATGAAATAAATTTTTTTTGCACTGTCGCAGATAAATATAACACCAACGTAAATGTCTTTTCGCCACTTGTGTAAAAATGAAAAAAAGTTGTATACGTATCAGTAAGTTTGTTTGTTTTGATTGATCTACAGGAAACTAATTCATAAAGATAACAGACTTTCATTTATCGTGAAATCAAATACAAAAAAAATTTCCCATCCTGAAAATCCTCTAAAACACTCCATTCCACAGTTTTTGATATTCATCGAACCGTCAAACGCGCTTGTGAGAAAGGTGTGCAAACAGTCCACCGCGCCCGCATGTATGTATTGTCGAAATTATAATACACTCTTGCCTTCTTTCTGCTGTAAAGGAATAGGTTATAGAATGAAAATCGAAGAAACAAAAAATACACGTTTCGTCAAGCAATAAAAAGTGTCACAGAATCGAACGACTATACAGTTAAATTTAATTCGAATATAATTCAATATATGTTTTAATGCAGAAGTTTTAGAAAATCTAGTTATCTATTTTTTATAAAGTAAATTATAAGTTATAATTGTAGTTATAATGAAAGAAACGTATGATAAATGTGAAATATTGTTATTCATAGAGTTCCGACAGAGGTACTCGATTTTTGTAATAATAATGGTGTTGGTGTTATTTAATATAAAAATTTGATATAAATTATTCATTCATTTCTAATTAAATCTTAACAGATTTAATCCTAATAAAAAAGAATGTAGAAATTAAAAAAACTGATATTCTTGTTCCACTTAAAACATCTGTCATTCTTCTTGACTTGAAATAAAAGTACTGAATTGTCGTCGACAAGAAGAGAGACAGTTTTAATAACTATACACGGAGTGAAAACCGATTCTTTCAGAAAAGACGTACGAAAATATAAAAAGTCAATGTAGGAAATCTGCGAACGTAATTGTGTTCGCCGCGGACGTCTTCATCTCGTTTGAGTAAGCCTGACAAAATGGTGGACGGAGTTTTGAGAAACGTCAAGCAGAAATAATTAAACTTTTGATTGTTCCTTGGAGTTTGTGAAAATTCTTGAAACGAACGAGGTGAAAAAAAATACGCAAAAGCCTTTGCTGCCGAGGGAACTAATGACGGGTTGAAGCATTTCTGGTTAGTGGCGGTGGTCGTCGTCGTCGTCGAAGACAAGGGGTCGTATATAGCTGCAGAGTCGAGGGCATGGGAGTCTCCGCTAAAGCGGCATTAAGGGTGGCTAGAGCGTATAGGGTAGATAGGTAGAGTTTGCAGAAGAGAGTGAGAACGTTAGCTATACGGAGACAAGAGTGGAAGAGATGATAGGAAGAGAGAGGAGGTCCTGGAGAACGAATGGAGGAGAGCGTGTAAGCAATGTCCGTAGGTTGGCAGTCTTACAGATCAATAAAGCTAACCACCCTCTTCCTCCTGAATCACCCATCTCAACCCCGGATATCTCAAGAACAAACACCAATATGTCTGACAATAATGCACATCCAATGGATTAGATTCTTCCGTGGCTGTGGCGTCGTCGCGCCATCAAAAGAGATATTTTCCACGTCGCAACGACCGCTGCTAAAAACCACCGCTTTTTCTCCCAATAACTCAAGATGCATTTTTGGTCAAGCAACTTTTTGTCCGCTTTAAGATATTAACTCTTGTACAGTGCAATCAAACATGAAATATCGTGCAAAATACATATTGACTTTTCATATCGAATGTGTTGAACTAGTTTTAATTTACTTTTATTTAGAATTGTTTTTTTTTATTAAATAGCCGCGTGCGAACGGATATAGAAAAGAGAACGTTTATGTTAAGTTTGTACAAAAATGTGTCCGGTGAAATGAATTTAATCAATCGCAATCAATTCTGTTAATAAATAAATGTTTTCTACTCAATTGCTTCTTTGATATATCCTATCTTTTTTTCTTTCACACAAAATGTTCAATTCTGTTCTTTGCAGTTATTTTGGCAACCTAAAAAGTATTCTTACTAATTTTCGCCCCATGAAATTATAGAAATTTAAAATCCATTCATATGTGTAGTTATTTCTATTTCAATCCGATTTAATAATAGAATAAAAGAATAATTAATAAATAATTGCATCAAAATAATGACACTATACTCTGTTTTATTTACAACATTTTTTCATTTATTTACATTTAATCATGTAGAACGAAAGAGAGGTATACAAATATTCGATTAGCACTCACGTAATTAATTATTTATTTATATTTTCTCTTCGTTCAACATTAATTTATCAGGTATTGCTTGCTTGAACCTTTTTTTTTCGAAATTCTCAGTCAAGTCTTATAACAATTGTGCAAGCAAACAAACGTTATCGAAAGTACGACACTTATATAAATAATAATCAATCAATGAAAATGATTATAGATAAAATCAGGATGAATTCCGATCGGTTCAATGAATTTGTTGATTACATAGAATTCGTACGAAACATATCAAGACTCAAAGATTTGAAAAGTGGAGATAGAAAGATAAAGAGTGAGGAATTTAAGGCAAGCAAAAAAAGGAGACGTAGAATAATTGTGGCGTGTGACCTTGCACTCTCTTTTAATCGCGACTTTTTATTTTTGCTCGGAGTTGGCACAAAAAGACGTAAGTGTATTTTGGCAGCGGGCGTTGGAAGCGCGCTGCGAATGGGAAGCGGGTGTGCGAGCGGTACGTGTGTTGGTGTGTCTGTCGGGTAGCATTTGCGTGCTCGGGTGTACAGAAGAACACCCCCACGAACTCAGCCATCTCCGAAACCCCTCTCAGAATATTTTCTCAGTTCTTTCTTGCGCTCCCCTCGGCGTAAGCAGCTCAGAACCGAGGGGGCTGGCTTGAGGTCCAGGCATAAGACCCCCACCAGCCGAGCTTCTTATTGATCGTCCTTCGTTTCTCCGCTCGCTCGTATGCGTTTTCTCCTTCTCCTTTAGCCACCGCTTAGGTCCACCCCTAGAAGCCGTCCACTCGCCTTTGTGGCCCACCAACTAAAAATCACCCCCTCCAATAGTTACCTCCGACACAAAGGTTTGCCGTGATCCGGCCGGCCGGCATTCCCACCAAACTCTCTTGAGAGCACTGGCTATAGAATATACGATGAATAATGCTAACCTCAAAACTATTACGCTACCAGCCAGGAAAACGAGCTATATATTTTGCAAAATGAAGTTACTCCTTTTAAATAAGACGTAACTTATTGCAATATCTACAACTAAATGCGCGCATTTTCACCACCAAACCACTATTCCTGCAGCGTACATTTGAATCGCAAGCTTGGAAGTACGACAAAACTGATTAACGACGTTTAACGAGTTAGCTTATGCAACATTCTGCATAGAAAATATTTTATTTTCGATTCTATATTTTGTCATTGTAAATTTTAATTTTCATATCCCTTATATTATTTATATAATAAAAACAAATCATGACAGAATTAATGAATGTGTGCAATCTGATTTTGGCATTTCAGATAAGCCGATTCTTTTTTTAATTTGCCAAGTCATGAAACAACATAATTTATTTTGATCAGTTCTTTAGTTAGGAATTTAAAATTAGCAGATTGAACACATTGCAACTCAAATGTATTATTAATACGAAAATATTTGATAGATTTTTGTTTTGAAAATGCATTTCAAATGTTGTTAAAATTATTATTATTATAAAATGAGTGTGAAGTACGTGCACTTTAGGATCAAGATAAATTTATATATACATGCTCTACTTCTACGAAAATTTTACTAAATGTAACAAATGTTAATCTTGTTTTCCCGAAACCAACAATTTTGTTACAAGTGCGAAAATGCTTCAATTTATCAGTTTTGCATGAATAAAATAAATTATTAAGAAAATTAATTCGTGAAAAGTTTAAAACATCTTTATCATTCAACATTTTGTACGCACATTAATTTTCACGTTTTATAGTTTTATAGTTCACTTTGTTTAACGAAAATTAAATAAAAAAAAAAAAGAATGTTTCGATAAGCGTTTTTCTCAACCACTCTTCTTGTATTCTGTAAACGACGAAGTATAGGGCTCACGCAAACTATAGCTCTGCAAAAAAAGTAGGGACTAACTCACACTCCCAATGTTGTGACTTCATTTTGGTATGGTTTCGGACGATCAAACCAACGCAAGGTTAATAAACGCGTGGGGATATCCAAAAGCTTCCAGGTGATTTGATCCATTGTTCGTGAAGCAGTATATAATAGAATAATCATAATCAAATTTTGTTCGTCGATTGCGTAACTTAGGTGACGAGCGGCAGCGAAAAAAAACCTGAAAAAGACAAAAAAAAGACAATTACAACGGTTGGCGTGATTTTTCAAATAAAACGTGTAATTTTAATCGACGATTTATGAAAAAAAATGAAGATGGGAAAACTTAGATGATTTTTCTGCAATTAAAAAAATATCGTTTTTCTGAATCAATTTTTTCTTAATATTTTACATATGTAATCAGGACACTTTTCAAATACATAAAAATTATAAAGAATAAACAAGACAGTTATGGTAATTTAAAACTGAAAGAAAACATAATTGAATGAAACATAGTGGTCAATGTTGTTTTTAATTCAAAACCGCTACACTTTGTAGTTACAAGAAGAATGCGTGATAAAGAGCTTTGCCACTTTTTGATATATAATACACTTTTGTTTACTTTATAAAGTTTACATTGAACTAGTTTTCGTTGATGCTTTTACGAGTGATAAAAGATTATATGAGAACAGGGCGAACAGGTGCTCAGCACGTGGCCCATCGATCTCTTCCATCCTCTTTTTACTTTTTTACGAAGACTGCGAAACCGTTGTTCATTCATATTTTCACGTTGCATTCCGAGTATCCACACAACGACGTTACGTAACTCTTAACGTGATCGATTTTCAATGGCAACTACTACACAGACCATAAATATACTGTACTCTAACAGTCTTTTTTTATTCGCATAGGTCGTGATCGTTAATGTCACATTCCATTTGCGAACAACACAATGCCGATTGGCTTAAAAAATCATTATTAAAATCATTAACTCTGAAAGTCATGCTCATAATATTCCTCTTAATATAGTTATTATACGATTTGTATTATACGATTTTGATGGCAACTTCTTTGTACGAGCCATTGATTTAATTTTAAATTTCAATATTTATTTATAAGAAATGCTTCGATAAAAAGATTCGATTTGGGAAAAGAAGACAAAATTCGTTGTTTGATTATGCTCTACGGGACGTATCATTGCCTTATGTAACGACGAGAGAGTTGTGCATATACAAAAGGCTTGTGTTTAAAGACTAAATATCAATATTTATCTTTCCTCAAGACATCAAGAAACATTTGTGAGAAAATTGTTATCGTAAATTAAGATTCGTGCAATTAAACCATTTTTAACGCTGCTTGTCGTTATCAAACAAACGTTTGTGGAAATAACATCGTGCGAAATTTTGCAATGTTTAATGTCTCTTAATGTTAAATACATATTTTCTATGAAAATGAAATGAAATTAAATAAAAAAAAGAACTATTTTCTTTAGCCATGAATAATTTTAAAATGAAAATACACGAGTAAGAATTGATAGCATATACGAATTAAGCGTATATAAAATGAGTTCCATCCGTATTTTTTAAACGAAATTATGACAGTAGATACTGCTTTGGATTCATTTATCAATCCTTGAAGGGATGATTAGACATTGATTAAACGTTGACGAAATTACAAACATTATTATTGATCCGTCTTGATTCGTGGCAGACGATTTTTTTCTCGTTAGTCAGATCGTCTTGTAATTCACTTTTCTGTGATGAAAATAATACTCAATTTCACGATAAGCAAGATGAGCCTTGACTATACGACCAGAGGAAATTTCCAATTTGATGCTACCACGTGATTGAAAATTTTTTACCATTCTGTAATCAGATCAACGACTTTTAGTTGAAAATTGTTTGATATTTTCAAATTCAATGCAACATATAAAATTAAATGAAAAATGACAACTAACGTCTTTTTTGATCAAAATGTTGCAAACATTATCAATTTCCCTGCAAAATCACACAAATAGGATTTCGTCTGTGTGTATATAGTTCTATATATTAAATTAAACTGTTCTGGGTTATGCACGAGTCATAGGAAGACATTTTAAATAATTACTTGAGAAAAGAATTCTCTCGAATCGTCATAAAAATACACGAACAATCTTTGTTATAAAGCGTTTTGTATACAATAGCAATTATAACGAGCATTTCATTTTTTTCCAAAAAAATATTACCTGATAAATGCTTGATAGATGTTTATTAATACTTTGAAACAAATAAATAACAATTTTCATATATAAAGTACAAGATTAAAGAAAATTAACGTTTCAGCTGAAAAGTTATTTATTTAAGATATCGGTCGATATCAAAAAATAAAAGTGTTCATCAGAAAAAATCGTATATAAATTTTTCATGATGTAAATATTATTACTATTATCTCATAAAATTATTACACCTTACATCTGATCAATATGTCAGAAGAATGAAAATGTTAAAAATAATTTAATAAAAATATATATAAAAAATATAAATAATTTTTTTAAGAATAGAAAAAAACTTGAAAAAATAAAAGAATATAAAAATGCTTTTTTTGTTTTTTTTTCATTTTTTTTATGAAAATAAAGTTGCATTCGTTTGATTATAAGATCATACACCATTATAAGCGCTTGCGTGAAAGTCGAAAATGAAGGTTTGACCGGGGAAAGGAGGTGAAACGTGGATGGTGACTGCGAATGTGAGAAGCAAGGGTGGTAGCTGGAAGCGAGGGCGCTTGCAGTGAGTCTAGCCTCCATCGATTTACCGTTCTGACGCCATCTTGCCACCCTATGTTCAGGGTTGACCACCACCCTAGATGAAAGCTTAGACGTTTTGATAAATGGTATCTTAATTTCATTAAATTAATCGTATTTAAAATAAAAACATAATTAAGAATTCGAAAAATAGATTGTTTTCAAAGTATTAAATGTGAGAATTTTAATTGAAAAATTTTAGTCTAGAAAAATTTGGCTTTCCGTATATTTTAACAACAAAAATGGAGACTTATTTCAGTCAAATCAAAACTGATTGATCTAATCATATAAAATTAAAATTTTCAAAAAATAAATGTGCCGTGTATTTGATATCAACATACTTTTCATATATATACAACTATGGATGAATGAAAAGATATAGATTTATACTAAAAAATGCGTCCGAATACATGTTTGTACATTAATTTTTCATTATTTTCACTGTAAGAAAATACAGACGGGTTCAATAAGACTGATTCTTCAAACTCATAACTTTTTTGTTACTTCGTTTATAATAAAAAAAATGATTGCATGAAATGTTATATTAATGTATACAACTTGTTTCAGATGCGACTTGGACGCTGTATTTGATACACACGTAAAAATACTTCGAAACGTGTCAATATTGGACCATTGAAAAAGGAAGGAAGAGAACGAAAAAAACAATATTTTTGTGGTTTACTCTAATAAATTGAAAATAAATGAATGTAGGTTTTTGTATAATTTTATTCTCTATACCGATTGCGTCATAATATCTTAGAAAAAATCGTTGTTCATCAAAAAATTATAACTTCTTATTCTAAATCACTCAATTCTATCTAATATTTTTGATTCTACTAACTAATAATACTATGATTTGTATATAGATATATGATTTGTGTCATATTTTGTTACACATATTAAGATATGAATAAATATAAATAAAAATTTATTTTTTTGTATCGTATTAATCGATAAAATTATCCAACCTATGTATCGTACAATTACCTTTGCGAAATTACAAAAAAAATCATTCAGCTTCAGAAGTTATAAGATTATATATAAGTATATGAAGGGCTTAGTCTGAAAAACAACTAAGATCACTTTCATAAATTTTAAGAAAATCGAGGAAAGTCTCCAGTTTTATAAATATTAAAAAAAAATAGGTATACTATGTTTGACATTACTGTTAAGAATTATTTTTAATTCCTACAGTCTGGTTATTTCTTACAAGTGAATACTCACTGAAAAAATTTAGGGACAACAAACGTACCAGAAAGGTACTAAATCTTATCCCTAAAAACAGTTCTCAAGTTATATAAATAAAAATAAAGAAACAAAATATAACCTATTTGTGCAACTCGAAATGATAAATTATTTTTGATTCGTTTATCGAAAATAATAAAACATAAAAAACATAAAAAATGTTTATGTTTTTGCACAAAAAAAAATGTTTGGACTTAGCCGGTTTCGAATTAAAACACGTGGATTTAGTCGGTTCTAAAAGTGAAAATTTGAGATTTAGCAGATTACAGAATAAAAAAGTGGATTCAGGCGGTTTTGAAAATAAAATAATTGATTTAGCAAGTTTGTGAAGAGAATTTAATATAACATATAACATGTTTATTTAAATTAATCACACACTGAGAAATCTAATTCGTTAGAATCAATTTTCTGCAACATGTAACGTAATTATAACGATGTATATCGTACTTTCTGCAGATTTTTCGTAGTTTTTGCGAATAAATCGTAAGTTGTTGCGATAAAATTGTAAATTTTACAATGTACGTTGTTAAAATTTACAATGTACGTTGTTAAAATTTACAATTCTCGCGAATTCGGTTTCCGTGTGCATATGATAAAAGATTAACTGAAATATTTTTTGTTAAAAAATGAATTTAATTAAAAAATACAGAACTTCATAATAATCTTCGTATAAATATTATTTTGTCCGAAGTACTAAAGTTTTTTAATGTTCAATCAGCAACAAAAGAACTCAACAAGTTTTTGTTTTAAAGTTTTCTCACAAGCAATAAACATCGGTAAATGCACTTTAGATGATAAAACTCAAATTTGATGTATTAAAAATTTCCACCAAGTCATGAAAGTAATGAAGAATAATGCATACTCATGATATGAACACGGATATTTCAGAGTATAAATTAGCACGTTGAATGCAGGTAAATCACACTTGGCTCGATCATTCATAGCAATACAAGAAAAATACAGGTAAAAGTAAGAATCTTCATATTTTCAAATTTATTTTTATTCATTATTCGTTTTATTCATTGAAAATATGTAGATATTTTCATACACATTATAAAAATTCATTAGATATTCCAAATATATTTATCTATATACACGAATTTAAAATAATTATAAAATTGTTCCAGTTAATTTCTTAAAACAGTTATTATAATTGATATATATTTTCATTTGATAGTTAAACATGAAGATATTTTTCATCTTGGCTATTGCGCTTGTCGCACTTCTTGTGGAAGACACCACTGCAAGGTCAATCTGTGCCAAACAAGATGTGAATGGAGTGTGCATAGAAGTAAGTGTAAGGCATGATAAAAAATATTTCTAAGAAATAAAATAATTAACAGAACGAATGATAATTATAGGAAGAAGAGGCAAGTGTGTCTGGAGAATTCAGTGGTAAAGGCCGCAAATCTTCTGATCGTAGCCACAATGGAAAATCACAATCGAACCGTTTGTTAATCGAAAACAGCCAAGCTCAAGATTCTTTCAATTCAAAGAGTAATGAATCAGGCGATATTCAATTCAACGGCCGTTTCCGTGGTAATGGTAACAGACAAATCAGTAACAAAAACTTGGAATCTGGCGAATCAGAGAGCTCGGAATCAAGCAGCAGTGGAAGTAGTTCAGGATCAGTTTCAAGTGGAAGTGGTTCAGGATCAGTCTCTGGTGGAATTAGCTCAGGATCAAGCTCAAGTGGCAGTAGTTCAGGATCAAGCTCAAGTGGCAGTAGTTCAGGATCAAGCTCAAGTGGCAGTAGTTCAGGATCAGTCTCAAGTGGGAGTTCAGGTTCAAGCTCTAGCTCAAGCGATTCCGGAAGCCGTTCTAGTTCCAGTTCTAGTTCAACCGACTCCGATTCTAGTTGTGAATCAAGCAGCGGTTCTTCAAGCGGCAGCAGCAGTTCTTCGGACAATTCTTCAAGCAGTTCAAGCAGCGCCTCCTCTGACAGTGTAAGCAGTGGAAGCAGCTCTAGTTCTAGCGAATCTGGAAGCTCAAGTTCTAGTTCCAGTGAATCTGGAAGCTCCAGTTCTTTGGTGTCAGGAAGCTCTAGCTCCAGCGAAAGCTTAAGTTCAGGAAGCTCAAGCTCTGGAAGTTCAACCAGTGACAGTTTGAGTGGAAGCTCTTCCAGTGATGTTTCCAGTGAAAGCTTTGACAGTGACAGTTCTGATGAAAGCGATTTGTCAAACAGTATTGAAATCAGAAACAAAAACAACAAAAACAACAAATTGATCATTACTGGAAGTAACAGACGTCATCATTCCAGTGACGAATCTAACAACGCCTCAGGATCGTCAAGTGCCGTCATTTCCTCCGAAGAAAACTCCAAAATCCGTAGACGTTCATCCAAAACCCATGGAACTGCCCGAGTTAGTAACCGCAGACGTAACAGCAGCTATGAGAGCTCCAGTGCAAATTTGAGTGCTGGTATCAGTCGCTCACAAGAAGCTCTTATCCGTGCCAGAAATGCTAACTTGAAAAATTTGGCTAAATTAGTCCAGAGAAGACAAGGAAACTAAACTGAAAAAGTATTACAACCGATATATTGCTTGGCATGTAATAATAGTTTGGAAAAAATAACACAGCCGCGAATTTAGAAACTTATAAATTTGTACTACCTTTGTACTATATGAATACACATATGTAAAAAACGTTGAATAAATTATCATGAATTTGAACTCATAATGTGTTATACTATAGAGAGACTACATTCAATAATATCCTGAAACTAGAAATTGGTTTACACATAAGTTTGTAGAAAGACATATATGTGCAAAAAGTCTAATATCAATTTAACATCTATCAATAGATGTTGCTGTCTAAAAAATTCACTATTAAGATTCTATACATAAGACCGAGAAAAACAAACTGAAAAACCGGTATTAAAAAAAACGAAAAACAAAAGTCAGAAAGATTACATTAAGGATATGAATGAAAACAAGGATTTAAAAAATATAGTTCATAATATATATATAATGTATTATATATAATATATTTATAATATAATAATATTTTTTATTTTATCGTATTTGTACATTATAAATATACATTAAATATACATTATTAATATACATATATTACACATATTACACATAATATACATATATTACATATATTATATATAATACAAATATACATTAAAAATAAAAATAAAAAAAATAAAATAATAATAAATAAATAATATAAACATAATATAATAATATAAGTGATTCAATAGAACTGGAAATACAATACTTTTTATTATAAATTTTAAACTAATTTGATGACTAATTTGATTTCAACGTAAGACGAATGGCTGAATTTTCATGTCGATGCTACATTACTCTGTACGTAACATAAAAGGAGTATACGTAGGAGTAAATTTTTAATACGATTTATTTTTAAAATACATTTTTCTTACATTTTTGCTCATATTATAAACTAATAACAGATATATCAACCGTAGTGAATATGCATGCAGTGTACAGGTAAATTATACGTAATAAATTATATAACTACTATATAATTAATATATGCATAATCTAATAATATAATTAGATTATTAGAAGGAGCCAATTCATTTATGTGAACGTTTTAAAATTTATCCATTATTGAAAAATGCATGAAAATATACTATAGCTTTAAAAAATGATGATTCAATATTCATAAAACTATAATAGATATAGTTAAATGAAATTGTGGACAAGAATATAAACAAAAAATCTAATTTTTATATTTTTCATTAAATGCATTTATTTAATTTCACATTGTCATTAAAATTTCAAAATTTAATATCTCCGGTTAGATCCAAGGGATTTTGATGAAATTTTGAGGACATGTATGAGTCCCCTAATAATTGATGTTTATGGTGTTCGCAGGGTGTTTCGTACTATCTATTCCCGAAATTTACAAATGCCGTTTCTTAACAAAAGTTTAAATGTTATTGCGAAATGCATGTTCTTCAACCGGATTGTTCAGGAACATCACCTTTTGAAGTATACTACCACCCACATAAAAAGTATTCAAATAGATTTTTTTAACATATTTTGTTTAAGAATCATAAACAAATAATCAAAATAATTGTTATTTACAATAAAAAAACACTAACTTGATTATATACTGGAGAAAATAAAAAACGCAACACTTCTCATAGGACTAACATACATAGTGTTGCATTTTTTGTTTCCCGCTGTGTATAAGTGATAAACAAATTACATCTTGTTAATAAATGAACCAAACTCTGTCTGCGTGCTCTCTTTGTTCACGTATAGCCAAAGCTGTTAAGGAGACATTGCAGTTCCTCTGTCACTTTTTTCATACTTGGCCAGAGACACTTCCGTGTCTCCTGATTTCCAGAATCTTGTTCACGCGTTTATTTATAAATATATGATAGCATTGTTTATAATGACAAAAAGTTAGTTTTTTCACATTTTTCTCTAAGTTAAGAGGTGCTTTGAAGAATACATAAGCGTTTAAGGCAGACATTTTTATTTTAACTTCATTTTTTCATTAAAAATTTGTATTTAGTTTCACGGAATCATTCAATGAATGATTTTTTGAATATTACATTAGAAGAACTCTATTTGAATCATTATTAATGTCCGTATTTGCATCATATTTTCCACACGTTGTTCTGTCAAACTCTTGTTAATTCATCATATATAGAGAAATATGGAGTACGTTGACTGATTTTTCTCTTGAACATGTATCATTTTGATTGCAGAAGTTTGTATTTTTATTTTTTGTGTGATAAAATAATTAACTTGCACAATATTCATTTACCGACACATTTAAAATACTTGGCTACGAATTAGTTTCTGGTTAAATTTGTTTCGGTTAATTTTTCGAACAATTAAATGTCTATATTCTCTAATTCGTATGCCATTTTGTATTTAGTATAATAGTATTATCTTATTTATTCAAAACTTGTTACCATTTAGAATTGGCATTCCATTCTTGAGTGTTTTATTTTCATCGTTACAACTGTAGACATTTTTTACATAATTTTTAAAGAGTACATATGTGTATGCTGAAATTTGTATTTGGCCACACTAATATATCATTAGTATCACAATTATTAACAAAAATCATCAATTATGTTTCAATCATCAATAATGAATGAATGTAGTTTAATTTTTCTTTCGAATTCTATCATGCTTTTATTTACAGGTTAAAACATGAATATTAATAAAAAGTTAACATTTTTAGATAAAAATACATATATTGAATAAAATGAAATAAAGTGCGCAATAAATTTACGATTACATTGAACTTAATCGTCATTATTCTGATTCATAAGAATGTGATTATCTTACATCGAGGTGATTTAGATTCAGATACGTTCCTTGACATTACAGATTAGATTCCATCAAGATTACATTCATATCTGCAAAAGTTAAAATCATACGATGTTGCAAAAATAGAATGAGTAGGAAGTATGTTACACCTTTCAATACAAATTGTAGATTAGTATGTGAAACTACATATTACTATTAATGAACAACTAATAATTTATTCAGCACTACTAAAATTTCACTTGGCTCAGTTTGGTTGAGTTGGTACATAAATTTAAAACACAAACCCTAGAATGCAGTACATAAAGTGTAAATACACTGATCTAAGTAAAAAGCTCAACACTTCCTATAGGAATTATTACATATATAAAGCGTCTTATATTTTATTTAGATCAGTATATACAACACGAAAATTCACATTTACAATATACCTGAAATAATATAGTGCACAGAGAAAGTTAAATTTGTAATTTTGTGAACAAATGTGCATAAAGCTTTTATACTTACAAATTTTAAATATTTGAAATGTTTTTTACTCATTTCATTTTGCCAAATTATACAAGTGACAAATATGTAGGCGTTCCTCCTACTTATATGCCCCCATGTATGAATTTTTGCTTGTATTATTCATTGAGAATTAGTTATGTATTAATCCACTATAAAGAATTTAATATGCATTTTTAAAAAATTGAAAAGTTGTATTAAGTTGAGGTTCTCATGAAAATGTCGTTAATTTTCTTATAAGCAAGTAATTTGTGAAGTTTAAAACAAATATTTATTCAATGAAAAAAATAAACAAACGAAACCAATGAATTGTAAGAATTCATTGAGCGATCACTGATGATAATTTTCAGTAGATCAGTTATGATATCTTCTTTTTGATATGTTTTTATCGGCTGGTATTGTGCACTATAATAAATACTTGTCGCGATGATTTCTTTCATTAACAGCATGTATACAATGGAGAAAACAGTATTGGCTTTACTTTGCATACATTTTTTCATTCAAAGTAAGTTTTTTGGATCGTTCATTATCTTAGTAGAGTGATTGTGTTATTTTGAAAAGTGTCAAAAGTGTTTCTATGGTAGTTCATGTTCAATTATAATATTTCTTTTCTATAAATTTTCAGTCAATTTTGGGACAGTAGAAGGTCGAAACATTAACAAAAACAATGTGATTCGTACACTCGATGCTACATCACATTTTGGCAAAATACTGTATGTCACGGATGACAACGGTAATAAGATTCCTCTTATTACCTCAAACGCTGCTACCCTAAATATAGATGCCGTGGTTCGAAATATTGATTCTGTAATCGGAACTGAAGACTTTTCCCGCACAACGTCCTTCATGTTGTTTACGTCCAAAAAGGAAGAGTTTGAACTTCTTAATGTCGATGATGAAGATGCATTATTGAAAAGTAGTTTTAATCCTGAGTTACCAACACGAATTATAACACACGGATGGACGGCTTCCAACACATCCAAAGCATGTACTACAATTCGAGATGGTAAGAGCACGAGTTCTTCTGACACAAAACACTAATGATCGTCTCTCTGTAAATTCGCTAGATAAATGCATTTTATAAGTTGCTCGCTTGAAACTTTTCGAAACAGAATTGATAATAGCTCATTACGATCACAATGTAGTTTGATACTGAACGAAGTTTGATACTAAAACGGCTTAAAATGGATTACGTGGTTTTTGAGGATAATGTTAATATGATGCTTGCCTCTAAAAACTGTTTTCAAAAGTTTTGAATTCCTTTGTTATTTGTTTTATATTACAGAATATTAAATCGTACATGAAACTATTATTCTTAACTATTGAAACAATATGTTGGTATTACTGATTTTATACCAAATATTTGTTTTTAATTTTTCTCTAAATCACGTTCCTGTTTGAATGAAACTAAGATATTATAATACTAATTTCATGATAAATACATTAATGTTTCGTGAAAATATTTATCCGAATTTGTTCATTTATTATTTTTATTAGCTAGCAAAAGTAACATAAAAATGATTAGAAATACCAAATTTATTAGCATAATGTCTAAGTAATGATTTTGTAGTAGTCTTATATGAATAACAAATAAATATCAAATCTGCAGCTAATGTAAAATTGCAGAGTATAGTTTTATTCAAATCCATTTAAAGAATACTGTTGTCAGAAGTTTTGTTTAAAATTAAAAATTTCTAAATAAATTCAACAGTTCGGTGTGTAGCCATTTGAGTGTCAGGAAAGCATAACAATGCGTTAGTTTAAACAATTAAAATTAATGCTTGTATATAAAATACTGATGTACTGTTATTAAATATTGGTAAAATACTATTGTGTTCAGAACGATCTTAAAGCCACTGTGACGTTTAATAATCCAATTTTTTTTGTTATAGCTTATTTAGAAGAAGGAGAGTATAATGTCATCGTATTTGACTGGAGCATGTACAGCAAACTGATGTACTTCCAAGCAATAAAGTACGTGAATCCATTGGCAGCTCACATTGCGAAGATGATCTCATTTTTAGTAACGCACCATATGGATCCTGATTTTTTGACATTAATCGGCCATTCACTTGGTGCTCACATCATGGGAATAGCAGGATATTGCAGTGGTGGACAAATTCATCAAGTAATAGGTGAAAATCCCGATCAACATTTTTCTTGAAAATTTAATCATTTCAATGATTTTGGTCTCAAAGAGAAATAAAATAGCCATTTAAAATGTCATCTTAATTTTAAATGCGTTCACATTACAAATATTTGTAAGATTTTACTAAAAAACTTAATTTTTTAGGCTTGGATCCAGCCTTACCTATGTTTACGAATGCTGGACCAGGAGGACGGATCTCAACCGATGACGCAAAACATGTTCAGATAATTCATACTAATGGCGGTTATTTAGGCTACGAAAAACCGATAGGACACTTTGATTATTATCCAAATGGAGGAATATTTCAATTAGGCTGTGAAGAAGATGATCATTCGTGTTCACACTCTCGATCAGCAGCTTACTTTGCAGAATCTATCCGAAATCCAAAAGGATTTTACGCATATAGGTGTAGTTCTTACGAAGATTTTAAAAATAATTTATGTGAAACAAAGCCTGTGCTAATGGGACATAGATATAGTCTACCTCCTAACGGTACTTATTACTTACAAACCAATGACAGGTATCCTTATGCCCAAGGAATAAAATTTTGAAACAAATATGGATCTTGTAATTAAACGAAGCAAATATTTATACTTTACAACTATCTCACGTACGACTGCATAAAATATCGACGTCTGTGTAAATATCTGAATTATTATTAGTGTTTTTGATTCAGGTCTCATAAACTTAGTAACTATTTATTTAATATAAGAAGTTTTATACTTTCGTTGATAAGAAGTGTCTCCATTGTTGATACTGCTGTTTATCGCAACAATGCCATGTAAATTATCTTTTATAATTCATGTAGATAAAATCTAAAATTTGATTTTTATATGATTAAAATATGACGCAATGTTCTTTTTGTCAGGTCTTGACATCAACATTGAGATAAAATAAAAAAGATTTACTTTACCTGCAGTTTTTTCTTAATTTGATGTTATCACAGATAATGTATAAAACATTTAATAATCTTCAAACTGTGAAAGATTTGTATCACAGAAGTTTATAATGAAGAATGTTTTAATTGTGCTTTAACGTTGCTAGTACAATCAATTACAATTACTTTTTATAGAAAATGATTTGATAATACCACATATTCCAGATAAATTAATTTTTAACCAAAAATACTCAACTATCGATACGGAATTCGTTGAAAATTAACAGTTTTTATGATATTTAAAGAAAAATTACTGTAAATCCTATGGAAATTACTGAATTATTAACTTATACATTGCTTAAAACACTTGTCAGACTATTCCAATCAGTTATATCGAACTTATTATAAAAAAAGTTTTCTTTGTGTAGCAATTTATTAACACTCTTTCGAGAAGTTCTCATGTATAATTAAGTAATTTTTATAGCGTTCCTGTAAATTGAAATTATAAAAACGAATTATAAATGAATATATTAATTGATTTCGGAAATATGAATCGGAACATTTTCGTTTTAAATTCACGGAATCTAAAACAATATTTCAATAAAATAGCAGTCTTCACATAATAAGACTTCTATGTGACGAAAAATACACTTGACAATGTGCTGGCAAAAAAGCCGCTGACTTTAGTTGGCCCCGCACAATATTGAGTTTTTCCGGCGTCGCATTAATCATCCCCCTCGAAGACACTCGAGTTCCTTGTTTTGCGTTGTATCTCTTTTTATCGCGAGATGAAACGAGAGAAGGAGATGAGTGCGGTAGAGATTCGGTTATGCCAGTGGAGCAAATAACACCAACAGAGTTCTGGGATTCTGACGTGGGCATTGTCGGAGGTTCACCACGCCGTGATACTAGACTCAGCACATTGATGTGTACCCTGTGGATTAAAACTGAATGTTTTCATATTGCATCGGATGTTTATGAATGTGTCATTGTTTTTTGTCCAGACAATCCTTCCGCAAGACTTGTGCTAGCTTCTGCGAAAAAACTCTTATCCTCGAACGAGCTTAAAAGCTCAGCACATCTGTGCGCTTGGGTAAAAGAACTTGAAAAAGAACGCGAAAATAGTAACCCCACACTTGACAGTCGGCAGCTTTCCTCGGCTTACCACTTGCTTACAACACTTTGCGCATTCCAGGGCTATCATCTAAGTTCAGAGATAAATCTTTTGTCACGAGACTCATGCTTGCTCGATCAAACAAAGCCATTTTTTCTGTAAGTAGAATGTGTAAAACGTTTACATGCCGTTACTTACAGAGGAAAAAGTATGATTTAATAATATCTCAAAGTTTTTAAGAACGATATCCAAGAGATAAACACTAAGATAATATCTAAATTATTACCGTTTTTTATGTGATGTTTGAATCAATAGAAATACTTACATAAACATAATCAACAATCGAAAATAAAAATTGTTGTTATATTATTGATTAATTATTAAAAATGTGTTCATTTCTTTTCACTTTTTGAAACCAATTGGTTCAAATATAACCCCGGGAAAAAAGTCTAGGTCTGATCAGACCTGGAAATAGTCCTGCTTAGGTCAAAATATGTCAAATTTAATAAAATTTTACTTAATTCATGTCTGATTTTACATGATCAGGCAAAATTTTGTTGAATTAGGTCCATTTTCAGGTTTGATCAAATGACTTTTTTCCCGGGACCGTTGCATAAATTTACAATTATGACTATTATTAACAGCAAATTCGAACGACTGTCTGCACTAATTCAAGTGGATCTAAACTGTATCATCGGCATTTAAACCTACACAACTACACAACTTCAGCCTTCCAATTATAGTTGGGTAAGTTTCGCCTTGAGAAAGCATATGACCTTCAGAAGTCGCAGCTCCTTAATCTTCTGGAAAACAGGAGTTGAACTAAACACTTCGTTAGATTTACAAGAGAATTGTCTCAATAGTTATGACTCTCCTACGACTCAAGTAAACTGAATCGTGAGCCTCCCTTGAATAAGAGGTCGTACTATTCGGGCCCTGATATGCCCGTCTTATCTCGATTTACATAAATTCATAGTTTGTGGCTGAGAACTTGAACCAAACGATATTACATGTATAGAATGTAGTGTTAAACTTCCTTGATTTCAGACGCATTACTGTGTCAGAAACGTGATAATATCTAACAGGGTCAATGTGTAATGTTGAGGTAATGAAAAATCTTTTTAAAATTTTAATGATTTGAACAATATAACTAAAATTGTACGTTTTTCAAATAACATAAATTATATGATGAATTTGGAAAAGAACACCAGGAAGTAGATTTTTTCACATTTAAGAGACTTGCATAGAAAAGATGTTAATGAAATTGATAGTATCGATTTAGAATTAAACGAAATTAAACGAATTCAATATTACCCATAATACCCATGTAGAAATTTAAGTATGGTCCAACGTTGGACCGAAGTTGTGAAAGTTGAGTCGACTTATAGGCTGCCAATCTTTGGTCCAGAGATGATAAAAAACCTATGGGATGAAACGCTTGCCCATCATTGCCTGCCAATGTTGGCTTAACTTTTTTTGCTAGAGTTGAGCCAATGTTGTTTAAATTATTTAAAAAATTAAATTGTCCTATTTATATTGATAATTTTTCCACATAATTATTTTTATGATTTATAGTCAATGTTAGAAATTTTATTTTGTTCGTACAAAATACAAAATATTGTACAATGTTAGAAAGTCCGATGAATTTAAGGTTGTTGTTTGTTCTGGGCATGGGATTCGACGAGCTGGGGCTCGTCCTGCCAATTTGTAGGCTGCACCTTAGTCCACTGCTCCATCGGCTGCCTTTGCACATGTCGTGTAAATATGCCACTCACTTATCCACAAGATTGAATTGTTCCAACATTGGCCCAACGTTGGCCACCAATGTTCCAAACCAATGTTGGATGAACATTGAATGCTAGCATTGTATAAATAATGTATGCCAAAGTTGGCTATCCCATTTTTTTGCATCTCTAGCTATTCAGTTTGATAAACATTGGTACAACGTTGGCTCTCCGACATTGGCTACCAACATTAGTCCAACGTAGAATCGGTTTTTCATTTTGGCTTATCGCTGGCAATTTCTACATGAGTAATGTTTTATAACACACTGTCAATTCGTAGTAGCAAGGGTGTACGATCCAAACGGGCGACCCAAAATGGCAGATTTCTGTGCTAATTTTTACTACCTTTAAAAGAGGAGCTGGTGAATATCGTATAAGGCAACCCATCATACACTGGTATACATTTGGATTTAACCACGGTATATTTGTTTGTCTAGATTTATTGTTAGTAATTGAAAACATTCAAATGAAAAGTATTCGAGTCCATGTTCATAAAAACACAACGTACTTCTGTTATAAAATTAAATAATTCATTTTTCTCTCTACTTATATGTTTTACTAATCAAACATTGCTTTTACAATTTGAATACATTTGCTTTATATTACAAATTTTGTTATATCATGAAAATAATGTCATTTCTTCCTTTCAGAAAAAATACAGATGATGAAAAATTAATTTGCCTTATTTTCTACTGCATCACCTTCACGATCGAAAATTTATTCGCTAAAATATATTTTAATTTATAGTCATTGTTGCCGCTTTTCATAATTTTTTTATATAAAAAATCTGTTTTATTTTATACATTATAAAATAAATATACATATATATAAAATACAGTCATTATTGCCGGAATATATTTTATATAGAAAAAATATATACTTTTTCAAAAAATATTTAACAGAATATATAAAAAATATAATAAAATCAAAATATATTATTTTCCATGAGGGCAATTTTGTCAGAAATTGATTTATAAAACATTTTATATATCATTAATGTCTGTAGTGTTATCCTAATCCTAGTGAAAAGGAATAAATATAATGACAACATAATGACCATACATCAGTCACATTATAATTTAAAGGGACTTCTGCAATTGCACCGATAGATAAAAAATTTCAAAAAATCCTGCGTTCGGATTACCGCAGTTGCGCCGAATAAAATTCTAGCAATTGTGCCGAATTAAAATAGGAAGAGAAAAAAAAGTTTAAATAAAAAAAATTTTATATAAAATTGTTTATTAACATGCGTAATTTACTCATTTTAAAATTTACAAACAAAAAAATATTTAAAAAATTCATCTAAAAATAGCTTCTTTCATATAATAATAAAAATCTAATTCAATGCTGCTGTTCTAAATCCTTAACGGTGACTTTTTCGCGGTAATTTTGAGGAATAAGTTCCGTTCGCGCCAATTTCGATGGTCGTAAGGAGATATCGGTCACTGCCTTGGACTTCACAGTATTTGAAAGAATTCCTGTTTGCAAATTTTCGGGTGGATCGTGGTTATGATTTTCCGATTTAAGCACTATAACTTTTTCTTCACTGTCGGTTAAAACGTGAGCATTACAACTTTTAACTGTGCATCGCCACTTCCACACGTTTTTTCTTTTCAAAAAACTTCCTTTTCGATATTTAAAGTCATCCTCCATAATTAAGGATTTTCCTTTTTCCGTAACCGTTAACAACATTTTCGCAACAATACAAGAAGTATATTATTCGTTTGCCGAGTTTAAACTGAATCAAACT
>JAPYZS010000904.1:0-25398 GCA_030522925.1 Trissolcus japonicus
AGTTTGATTCAGTTTAAACTCGGCAAACGAATAATATACTTCTTGTATTGTTGCGAAAATGTTGTTAACGGTTACGGAAAAAGGAAAATCCTTAATTATCGAGAATGACTTTAAATATCGTTTTTTGAAGTTTTTTGAAAAGAACAAACGTGTGGAAGTGGCGATGCACAGTTAAAAGTTGTAATGCTCACGTTTAAACCGACAGTGAAGAAAAAGTTATAGTGCTTAAATCGGAAAATCATAACACCGATCCACCCGAAAATTTGCAAAGAGGAATTCTTTCAAATACTGTGAAGTCCAAGGCAGTGACCGATATCTCCTTACGGCAACCGTCGAAATTGGCGCGAACGGAACTTATTCCTCAAACTTATCGCGAAAAAGTCACCGTGAAGGATTTAGAACAGCAGCATTGAATTAGATTTTTATTATTATATGAAAGAAGCTTTTTTTAGACGAATTTTTTTAATATTTTTTTTTTTTTGTAAATTTTGTTACATTATTTGTGTTTCCGTATAACGCAAAATGCGTAAATTACGCATGTTAATAAACAATTTTATATAAAATCTCTTTTTTTTCTCTTCCTATTTTAATTCGGCGCAATTGCTATAATTTTATTCGGCGCAACTGCGGTAACCCGAACGCAGGACTTTTTGAAATTTTTTATCTATCGGCGCAATTGCAGAAGTCTCTTTTGTTTCTCATCAAATCCAACAATGAACTGAATGAGACTCATTTTTTTCAAAAATATTAGATTTAGTTGAAAGCTCACAGAGATGAGAATATATATGTACATATCTACGTCAAATTTGTATTAATTTTATATTAAATTTATACACAACTTATTGGCCACTTTATAAATAATTTACAAATGAGATTACGTAAAATATATACGAAAATATTTTAAATATGTAAAATATACGTGAAATATATTTTCGTCCGTGCAGGAGTACGTAGAGGAAAGTTTCGAGGTGCCCATTAGAATAATGTCATTTTACGTCCGAGGGAATATGTTTACATCGCGACATCAAAATACGTTGAGTTCTAATTCAGCAGCGTAATCTTAATTTCGCGTCAACTACTTTAGGTCGCGACGCGCACTGGAAATGTGAAAGCTCTATTTTGAACTCACAGTTCTCATCCCGTGATAAAGAAATAGTATAGTTTCGAGTTTTGTGCAAACATCGAGCTTTGTTACCAGCATGCAAGGTACCAACGTGACAAGTACATGACAATGTACAACGTCAAAATGAACAACATTATGGGCGTGCTTCAAAGAAATGTCTTTTGTTATTTTCGTTATTATTTCGTTTTGTTGTTTATTACAAGTTTTTTGATTTAATTTATAAAACTCATAGCAGAAACCGGAGTAAATATTTAACACAGCTACTTTAATCGGGATATAGAGGTGTACATATTACGTGAGTTTACGTAAGGGGTGTTCCAAAAATTAAAATACCATCAATACTCTACAATTTCCAGAACTTTGTCAGCAGACATGAGATCAGACCGATTAACCCGATTAGATCGAAAATTAAACTCTTGATTATATACGTTTTTTGTTTTGAAAACCAATAATCCAAGTTTTGGTTGGACAACAAAGAAAGGACATAGATAACAATGAAAAATTCTTTGACAAATTTGAGATAATTTGACAAATTGCGATAACCAGTTATAAGTATATAAAATACATATATATGCACTTTTGCATAGGTGTGCATATACTACTATATAATAGTATTGTTTCTGTTATTCTAAAAATATTAATCTTAAGTTAATATAAGAACAACGTAAATGAATGATATATAATAAAAGTACTTCTCGCAACTTCTCTCTTCTCCTCTTCTTATGAATAGGGTTATATAGTTATGTTTTCTTTTAATTTTCATTTTGTCTCTAGACACAAACACGTTTTTAGGCTCAATCGTCTTCCTTAATTATTTGATTAATGAAATTTATCCTAGAATTCTTGTCGCAACAAAATAGTTTATAAATAGATACTAAAAACCATAAATTTCATTTGTTTGTCACTGGGAACTAATATTCTAATTAAACAATTTTATACCATTTCAATCTCTCTTCAATTTTTTGGATAAGTCAACTCTTTTCTTTTCCTTCGTATTTTTTTAATTAAAAAATTGAATGATGTTTTTAGAATGTAAATTATTGATTCAGGGTATGACAATTGATAAAAAAAATCCTTAGACTGTGACATGACTATCAAAGCCGCATCATTGCCACTATACCTTCTTTCTTATTCTTTGCAAACCTTTCGTCCGCACGTAGACGGTAAAGCGTTAATTAAGCGCCCCCGTATTCAACCCTCTTTGCTCTGGCTGCGTCTCGTTATTACGCCATTCTCTGTCTCTGGCTGTCGCTTTTTTTAACTCTTTCTAATTTTAGCATAACTGCTCAGTGAACCGGAGGGAAATAGGAAAAACGAAACTCGCCATTTTTACTTCTTAATTCCTGGCGCGACCGCATCACCTCTCTTTTATCAGAATATGGCAATACGAATATGCAAATGTCGACATGCGAATCCCGCTCTCATCTGTTAAACGTTTGATCCTTTTTTTTTGTCATCCTGGATTTCAGACTACCATAGTACATTATAAACTTTTGACAGAACATTTTTGCAGTTTTATTTTTTGTTTTTTTCCAAGAAGAATAAAATGTTCGATAATTTTTCTAAGAAAAATTTCTCATATTCATTCTGTGGAAAAAAAATCAGGCTGAGTCAAAAAGCGCAATTACGAAAGAGATCAATGGAGCAGTTTAACTTCAAACGACTACCCGTCAAAACTCTAAGGGTCAAGGGAAGAAGGAACGAGCACCTTAACTGCCCTACTAAGTTATCGTATATGAAATCCACTTGAATCTCAGATTCACAAGAAGGATTGTTGTGGTCGCTTTGGCATTTCATGTTTACATTTCTAAATGAAACAAGTCCAGTATTATTGTTCTGGATAGTTCTAAGCATTTAGTTTGAGTTTAAGAATTTAATACGAGTTCACTAAAAATTATATGGTTGAGTCAAGTATATGAGAGTCAACTATATTTACATTTTACAGTTTTATAAATGTTCTACATTTTCATTCTTGGATTTGGATAATATTTTACAATCATTCCAAACATTATTCAATTTGTATTACACAAAAGGAGATATACTTTTATTGTAATTTAAAATTCTATTAGGTTTAGTTTTCCACAATATTTTTGAATGAAGTGATTATATAAATTTTGACATTGATTGAAAAAATGAGAAATTACAAAAATCGAATACATTTAACTCGTACTATATAGCACAGTATGATTAAAATATTACATCCAGCAGGGCAGTCAAAGTTTATCGCTAATTGGTTCGACCTGAAAAGCGAGGCGGCGCGAAATGTGACCGGAAATACGTTACGTCATTAATCAGCTCACCCATTTTTCAGTGCGAGCGACGAGTCGGGTCTAAAAAGGAGCGAAACACAAAAAAGTGGGCGAGGGTGGTGCGGCGGCTCGAATAAAAAGGGATGAAACGAAATTAGCCTTTATAGCGGCGCTTTATACGTAACCTTTGTAGCGCAAAACTACAACTATCTAGTATGCAAATCGGCGCTGCGGGCAAAAGGCTTTTACATCGGCGCAACGCCTGCTGTTGAGCTCACGCGGCGCAATATCTCACTCGCTTGTCTCGCAAAGTTTCTTGCGGCGCTGCGCTGGCTTGTGTTTCTCGTTCCAAGTCTCAGCCCCTCCGACTCTCTTGTTTGACTTGCAGCATCGACGTTTCGCACGCGCTTGTGCCGAACAAGAAAGTCTGATTCGAGTGCTTCCTGCTCTTCAGGCATACAGCTCGAAAGCCTCAGCCGTCAAAAAGCTAAATTAGCAGTTGAATCACACGGTCGAATTCAAACCCAGACCTGTTTCCGCGACCGAATTAACGCATGAAAAAAGTCTCCATTCAAGCTGCAAATTGTTTTCCCCATCCTCATTGTCGGCGCTTTTTGTGTCTTGAATATCTCCTTTTTCTACAAACTCTGCATTTTACACCTTCGTAAAATAGTGCTAAAGCTGCGGCTTTTGTTATCATTCTTATAAATTATTATAAATTAAAAAATTCTTTGAAATGTTTTTTGCGAAAAGTAAGCTTAAAAAACTTTGATTTTAAAGTAATTTTGGTGGGTTAGGACCAAGGGATTTCTCACTGACTTGGCTAGTGTACAAAAGACTCCAAACTGAAGTTCTTAAAGTCAGAAATATCACAAATTTTCGAAACTTCATTAGTTGAAATACTTGGTATTACTTCAAAAGACTTTGAAAAAATATTGAAACCTTTGAAGTGCACTCATAAGTTGATTTAAATTGGAGCAAACATTATATTATCGTTTTTTATAATAATTACATTGAAAACATAATTAGTATAATCCTAAAATCATTTTAAATTAAATACTTACAAAAAGGACAAAAGTCATAACAAGAATGTTCAATTATTACACAGTATTTCACATGGCTTCATTTCATGATTGAACTTATAGTTTCAAAATTTTTAGAACGTCATTTCAATAAAACTTCAACGCATTATTTCAAGGTACTTCAAAATATTGCAAGACAATGTGGCCGCATTTCATGAGTGAGCAATCCCTTGTTTTTTGCTTTTGTACAGGATGGAAAATTTTTTAAAACGCGTTTTGTGTTTGAAACAAAAGAATAATTATTTCTTGAAAGATATAATAAATTAATGTATAAAACGTAATAAGCTTAATCGTGCGAAAATTTTCTCATCGTACTTTCTTCAGTCTCATCCATTCATCGGAGAAAATTACAAAAGTGGCGTAAATTTTGCGCGACGCCCTCTCGAGAAATGACACCATTATTTTCCCAAGAGGACATTTGGGAAGAGCCGTAGCTCGTTGATCCGAAAGTGTGCGCCCATCATATTTAACGTTGGCTTAGGGTTGCGGTGTATGAAAGCGGTCACGTCGTCGACGTGACAACGATACTCAAAGAACGCTCTTGGTCAGTGTTTGCTATAAAAGTATATACGAAATGGGATGAAATTCTTCAACACAAAAGCGCGCGTACCGCGTTTCTGATTTCAAAGGTTCCAAAACAGTTCCCTAGATTCTACACTTCGAAATTATAAAAAAATAATTACATATTTTCATACGACATTGCAGAACATTTTTTTTCAACTGGGTCACAGATGTCGAAAAAGTTAAAAAAAAAGTGCATTATACATTGGACGAATTAAAATGACTCAGATTGTTTGAACCATCAGGGAAATTTTTCGGACGTCGGTGGAACAAAGATTTGTAATTTGGGTCTACCCTACACAGAGAGCGTATGTGCAACAACAGCCAGTATATAGACAGGTTGAAGAGAGCGTTTGCGAACGGACGGAGGGCTGCTGGGATGCATTAATCATTTCCGTGCTGCGAAGCTGGCTTGCTCATACGAGTTACTCGTTTCGTTCTCCGTTCCTCCTCTTTGTCGGCGTCTCACTCTATCGACCGTCGGTGCATATCGCTCGCTTGCACGTCACGGCTGTACGTGAATCTACCTCTACCTATAAGCCAGCTACGTATCTATAAAAGCTATATAGGTGCTTCGCAGTCTCGGCTCTCTCGGAGCGACCGAACAGAAATACGCTCTAGGGTGCAAGACAAAATAAATAGTCTGCCGGCATGTTGCTGCCATGGAGGTTGCAACGTGAGCTTGTGTACCGCGTGCTATTACTTGCTGCCTCGCTCTTTCTTCCTCGCTCACGCCGGGCGTCCTTCTCACTCCCCTTTAGCACTTGCTGAAACGTGCAAAGTGTGCGGTATCCTCGGCGGTCGCTCTTCTGTCCAACTTTTTTTTTCACTACTTTTTCTTTTCCTTCTTCCACTCGACGCTTCTCCTCCAGACCTTTTGCGGAATTCGCGCGAAAATTCAGAAGCAGTCTTGTCTTGCGGGCCACTGTGGCGAGGAAAATTTTTTCCCTGTCATTCACATTTATGTTTGAATTCGTCTTTTGTTTGTTTGGTTGTATTTTACGAAAAAAAAATAATTTAAAAAATATACGTATCCCTCACGATCGAAAATGTATTCATTAAAATATATTTTAATTTATACTAATTATTGCCGCTTTTTATAAATTTTTTATATAAAAAATATATCTTATTAACTAAAAATATATATTTAATCATTATTGCTGGAATATATTTTATATAGAAAAAAAAAATATTTTTTTATATTTCACTATATAAGTGGGCTATATCTAAGAATTTTTATCTCAAAATTAGTTTGACACTATATAGACGCCTCACCTGTTATGAAATTTTATGGAAAAAAAGAAATCAGAGAACCGACGATTTGAAATTATAAAAATGCATTTGTGATAGCATACTCAGAAAATTATGAACTAGATGAAAAAAAAATACGAGGTGAAATGTGCTGCTAATTACCATGAAGTATATCAAACATACCACGCAACAAAACTAAAGCCAATTCAAACGCGGTGTTTCGGCTCGAATCGGAAATCACTCTAGCCTAACAAATATGAACGCAACGTTCGCGATATGGAAAAAAATTTAAACTCCAACAGGGTAAAAAGTCCACTAAAAAAAATCATAAAAAAAGACTGTAATTCCGAGTCGTAGATTTCTCACGTGTGAAAACGCTACGATATCTCAAACGACAGCATAGCGATATCTCGCAGGTGGTGGCTCGGATCGTGTGTCGGAGTAATCCCGGGTGAGCGATTCACCCTAGGGAAAAGCAGTGACAAGCGTTAACCACCCCCGATATATACCAGCGCAAGAGAGACACCAATTGCGAGGATAGAAGTCCAGCGCACGAAATATCTGCCACGACGAACTTCGGCTCTTTTCCACACTCACTCTCATCAGAGAAAAACGTTTTTGTTTTCGCAGCCGAGTTTTTTTGCCGTACTCATAAAAAAAAACAACCACGTGTTTAACTGGAGATCTTTTTTGCGAGTGGCATATATATTTTTTTTCATCATAAATTGGAACAAAAAACAGAGAGTTGAAAAATTGTACGTAAAAAAACGTCTCCCGAAATATTCCCACACAAATTCGCAATTTTGTTCGGAAATCGTATCACAAAAATGTTCAATGCAGTTTTTTAGTTGGATTTCAACAAAATAACTCGCTACTCAAAACAACATATCCAGGTCAACATATGATCCATGGACCGAGTTTCGGGTCGACTTGCAACTTACACAGCCTAGTTTCAGTGAATAAAAGCGAGCAACATTTCGAGTCCCACAAAACGCGAGATTTTGAGAGCGAGAGAAAAAAGCTGACAGACGAACAAAAGTTGCAAACTAAATAAAAGATTTTTTTGTTTGGCATCGGGCGTTAGGAAATGTGCAACGATTGCGCCGCGCGATACGTATCAAGCGAACCGCGAGAGTGGCGGCAATAAATTTATCTCGGGGACGCAATAACATTTGTGCCGGCCGTTCGAACGTAACAAGCAAGTGACGGCCGGCGGAGTGGAGGTGCACGGGCACATGCCGCTCGCTGCCGGTGCGCTGAAAACGATAACATGCGATACATCTAATGCGCTTCTCGTTTTCAGCAGCCAAGAATGGCCTTGCCAGCTCTTCGATACGAATTTGCAATTTGCGTTTGCAGGAAATGAAATGTGGAAATCACAGAAATTCTGCGAAATATGGAACGCGAAATTAACCAATTTTTCGTCTCGCATTTTTGTTTCACTTTTTTCCTTGATGGATCAAGTTACCTATGCATTTCTTGTAAATAAATCTAAATAAAATTAAAAAAGAACCTACGATGGATCAATTATTATATTGTTCAGCTATTTTTCATTTTTCCAACATCAATAGTCGTAGTATTATATAATACGACGAAATTCTATATTTTATATAATGCAAAAACAAAAAACACTAATAAACGTGAATAGCTGAGAAAGCAATATTATCCACGTCTCATTCCTATGTATTGATGAAAATTTCTGGACATCGTCAATAATCCTTTATCGTTTTCCTTTAAATAAAAATGAACGAAACAATTATTACTTTTAATTATTATTTTAAAAAATGATCAGAAAACAAAATAAAATTAATGGCAATATAAATGTAAGATTTAAAACAGTATATGTTATACGTTAAGAGAGTGAACTAACGAAATAGCAAGTTGAGAACACGAAAGTGGACCAAGAGAGAAAGTTAAAAATATAAAAGACGAAATAAGAAAATAAGTATAAGAAGTCAAAGTTCGTAGTGCCGCAAAGGTTCGCGAGTGGCAGACCCTCTCTGTGACACAAGCTGGTCGTAAAGGGCGAACAACGAATAAGGCTATCTCGCGAGGTTACGCACGCTAGAAATTCCCGGCCAATATATGAACTTCCACAAGGGGAGATAGCTCGGCCTCTGCATAACTGGGTATGTTGCGATGAAAGCCAAACGATGTCGATGACACAGCACGTGTGCCTCGTTTTCTTCGTTTTATGCTTCATTTGGATGTACGATATGCCTTTGCTGTCACGAGCATCTGATATTTTATTTTCTGGCCATAAATATTTTTTTAACTTTAAAAAAATGATACAAAAAAGTTATCTTCCATTTTGCTAACACAAAAACTATAATTCCAAGTTTTTTTCCTTTCGTCTAAGTTTTGAAACAAAATTTATTTCTTCATTTATGCGTCCTGATCAAACACCGATTTATACTACTGAATTTTTATACGTAACGAACCTATTTAGAATTTACAACGAGATCCGTCCAAAAATAAGGCCTACACTAATCCAGGTTTTAATCGCCGCGTGCTTTACATGACACGTTTATTTTCGTGTCATATAATAAGTACGTGTTTACTCAGCGGGATTATTTTGTCATCTGACGGTTTAAGACTTCCTTTGCTTATCTGCAATATTTTTAAGATAATGCGAACCAGTGCAAAAGGCATTCTAAAAGCATGCGCAGTCGTCCCTCTATAAATAAGTGAATTTGGAAAACGTTTAAAATTAGTGCCTCGCTGCGTGTCGGTGAAAAAGCATCGTCTTTAAACGACTTTCGCACCCACGCAGTTGAAATAAATTTGTTAGCATTGCGAAATAAAAGTACAGCGCTAATGCATTTAAATAAGTTCAGGTAATGCAAATCTTTGTCGAGAAAATATATAATACAAATTTACCAAATCTATAGTTGTGTAGGTAAACATGTCCATGAAACCATCACGCTGAAACAAAAACGAATAATAATAAAATGTATAATCTAGAACACTATTTAGAAAAACACATTACATTTGTTTTCATTCCAGACATGTGCTCTTCACGTATTAGCATAACGTTGTGTGAAGAGTTCAAGTGATGGACAAACTTTATTGCCCTCTTATACGATTCAGTTCAATGCCTCGCGTTTATTATTTTGTTTTCTTTTTCTGTAAGAAGTTAGTCACGAATTGTCACGATAGTCAACTATTCAAACAAAAAAATACAAAACATGTCAGTTCTGATAGTGTCATGTGAATTCTAAAGGTAATAACAATTTTATTATATCACAGCACTATATAAACAAAAAAACGCGAAAGATTGATGTTTCCGGGTTTTTTTTTAATTTTGTTTTGATTCAAATATTATTATTACATTATTTTGCTACATATTGTTCCTATTTTTTTACATTATTTTGAAATTGTATTCAAGAGGTAAAAAAAATGCTCGCAGTAGAAAAATGTATGGGCGTTTTTCAACATGAAAAAGTATTCCTGACCTACGACCGATTTCTTCCGCAGCAGCTAAATCCAAGCCGTCCATTACATCTGAAAAGATCCAAAGTACCCCGTTCCAAATCATCCTGAAAAATCCAACGATCCCAACTAAAAGTTCCTAAATCCTTGGCACCAGATCCCTAAGCAACAATTAACTTGCCCGCCTAACAAAAGTCATGCGAGCGCCATCAATAACCTGCCATCCCCTTCCAATTTACTCTCTCTCAAGAAGCCCGCATCTAAGTATGCACTTATCGGAGCGAGCCGCAACTAAGGCTTAATCCATGGGCTTTTATCGCTCCGCTCGTATTTATCCTTCTTCTCGATCAATTACCACTGCTGACCGTTTTGGACTGTTGAAATTATACTTAACAATAATAGATTGAACTTAATTTTTTACAATCTCATTTTGTACTACGTTGGTTAATGTTCTTTTCTTTTTACATTTATTTTCTTGACTGGCATTTTCAATATAAACAATATTCTGCGTAACATTCCATCTTGTATTTTCACATTGAATGATATGGATATGGAATGGATATTCCTCTTCATTTATTATTATTACTATTATTGTTATTATTATTATTATTAAACAGTAAAAATATAAAATAATTTGTTTTTGAGTATCTTTTATAACTAGAGATATTTATTTCACATTTATAGGTTATGTTAAGACTGACAAAATAAACACAGTATACACTGTGTCTTTTATTTTTTATTTATTCATTTTTTTTTGCGAGAAAAGTGTATTTCATTGTAAATCGTAAAGCTAGGAAAGGATTTTCATTAAAAATTTTGAAATGACTCATATTAAAATTCAATACACCGAATTTCATAAATATTCCAATCCACAGTAAAATTTGAAATAAATTTTATTAATTTTACGATGAAAAAATTATAAAATATGAAATCTTGTATCTCCGAACCTCGATAATTAGAGGTGCTATAATTTCATGCAATTCGTTTTGATTTTACATTTATTCAATGTCAATTTTTTGTAAAATGAAGTGATCATTTTGATTGCCGCGAAATAATAAAACTCATTTTTATAAATTGCCACAAAATATTACTTAAAAACATAAAAAAAAATATTTTCTGATTTGTAAACACACTCAAATTTCCGCGCTTCAGCAACTTACACAAATCTTTCTCACAAGTACTCATTCGTACAATTCGAAGAGTATAAGACCCGAGGTACTGCGAAACCGGATGCGTATGCGAAATAATATTGGTATGCGGGATTGTCATTGTATTGTTGTATTTATTTATAATTCTCTGCGGCCCCATGGATGAAACGGACAGTTTTGAATAAACAATCCGAAAGGCAATGTCGTTAGAACTTAGGTAGGTTATGTAATATAACAGTGCTAAGAAGTGTCGTTAAAGTGTGTGTAACATAATGAAGTTTTTTACATTAAGACAGTTCAGTATAATGGAATAATTTGTATGTAAAAAATGTAACTAAAAATTTTAAATTACTACAATCAAAAAATGAAATTCTCATATTGAAAAGTCTCATAATTCAACATCAATATTTCTTGTCTTTAAAAATTAAATTTCAATGCTTGTTGTCATAAATTTTAACATTTTAAATGTTAAAATTTGTGAGAGACTAATTTTACAAATCATCGTTTCTATATATCAAAATTTACAATTTATATTTGAAAATTCATCATCTAATTTCTAATATAGAAAATTAAAATTTGTTAAACATTTGTTGTATATTTTCGATTAGAAAATGTTAAAATATTACACATTTTATAAGGAATAAATACATTCATTTCTATTTGTGTAAACAAACTCAAAATTTCTATCAAAAAGGAGACTTTCCGATTATCTAATAAACGTAATATGATGCATTTATATACATTTATGTGAACATATACATATTTCCTTGTGTGCAACATAGGTGCGCTCAATAGATGTGAAATTTTCTACCATTTATGCGATACTTAACTGGTTATTGCAATTCATCACACATACAAAATGCAAGCAAAAATGCAGCCATAAATGCAAGCATATATGGTATGACATATGAAAAATTTGCCTGGATAAATAGAATATTATTGAAAGTAAATTAGTTCCATTTGTGGGTAATAAAAACCTACTTGCTACAAGTAGATTGATATTGAATTATGGTCATTATGATCATTACTATGATAATGAACATTTTGTACGCTAAACTACTAGAAAATATCATCGCCCAACCTACACGATAACTTTTACAATGTGCAAAGCGAGAAAACTAAACGTGCAGCATTGTTTTAAAAGTTCACAAAGCTTCTACATTTCGAAAAAAGTTGTGATCTAATAAGGTTCACGTATAATTGAAGCAATGGCAAATGCGAGTAAGAAAAAGGCAGCGCGGTAATTAATCATGCTATTAAAACGTGCTCGGCATCTGCATCGAACCGTATCGATACATCCGCACGAAATATCTATATTTCAGAGAGCGCAGATAAGCGCCTTTTCTCCCCACCGTTTGTGTGCGCTCTACGATAGAATGGCCGGCGCCTCGCCCCTGCGGCGTGTCTCGCTTCTCATTAATTGGCCGTCCTCATATTTAGCCGACCGACGTCTCTCGTCAGCGTCAGGCGCAAGCCGTCATATTTATACGCCTGATGGTATTTCCGGCGCGTGCTAGAGCGCTAGAATATTGATATGTAAATATAGCTCTACGACGGCCCTGTACACGCGGCAGTGGTTAAAGGGGAAGGTTCTCGCTCGCTCGGTTTTCGGGTGAGCGAGTAGGACAGCGCGCCAGATGAAAGAACGAGAAAGCAAAAAGGGTGGGGTGGCGGGACGCGGGAGGGAGAGGGATTCGCAGTGGGCAGGGGCAGGGCGCTAGCAGGTTAACGAGCGGCTCGCGGGGTGGTCTGCCGTGGGGTCGGAGGCACGAGAGGAAAAAGTGAGAAGCACGCTTGAAGAGCGAGCGAGAGCGCACGAAACGTGGTGTGAGTAGCGCGGTGCGGTGGAGCGCTCGGGGATGAGGAGACACGGCACACACAGTGGGGCGGCGGGCGACGGCGCGCGGGGGCGGTTGCTGCCGGCAGTATAACAGAGACGACCGGGCGTGCCGCGGAGCGTGCCACCAAAGGGGATGGGAACTTTCCACGCGCCGCAAATCTATTGTCCGCTTGCGGCACTTTTGCAAATTCGTCAAAATTCGCCGCGCCGTCGCAGCGAGCCTGGCGCCGGCTCGGCTGACGCGCAATTTTGCGCGCCACAATTTCAGAGATGGGGATTTTTTTGGCGCCCCAAGGGAAACCGGCCAGGGCGAGTTTGAGCGAGACGATTTGGACAATGGCAGATCCGTGTCGCACAGGGACATGCCCTACGGACACGGCATGGAACGGGGTGGTTGAAACGGGCCGCGGAAACACGGAGAGGGCGGGCACACAACTGCCAATGAGAGCGAGGGAGAGAGCGCGAGCTGGGGTGGCGCGTGCCAGACAGAGAGGGAACGACGCTCGCTCAGTTGTGTGCGCTCGTGCGGCTATGAGTGTGCACGTCGGTGAGAGTGTGGAGCACTCACGACACAAGGACTCGGAGGATATCTTTTATAGGCGAGGATGGAAACGACGGTAGCGCGCCAGGGGGTTTTGAGCGACGACTCCGAGGATCTATCTCGAGCTTGCAGCGTCCTACTCGGTCTACCAGCTTCTCGCCCTCTCTCTCTGTCTCCCTTTAAGTGTGGGTGGCAGAAAAGCGCCTGCCTTCCTTCCGTCGCCTATCTCCCTTTTACGCCGTGGTCGCGTCTATTCGGCTTTGTCTCTTGGCTCTTGCAGCCGCAAACGAGGCCAGACCCCGAAATCCACAAATAAGACAGGGCGCTGCTGAGCGCGAAAGTCGCCTTCCGCAGAAGAAAAGGAAGGTGTCGGCGAAATGGGGCTGCATGCGATCATTTATTATCGCACAATGCGAGATCTGTCGGTCGCAAAAAAGAATCGCCCAGTCATTAGCAACTGATCGGTCGCGCTCGATTGCTGCCAAGAGATTCGCCGGGCGGGTCGGCAATTTGTTTTGTAATTAATGGATCCCCTCTTGTTTGCTCACTCTCTTTTTTGTCGCAATCAAAAGCTGACGAAAACGAGATTGATTCCCTATGATAACAAGTAAATTTTAAATTAATGCGAGATTTCGGCGAAGATTTATTTTATGCACATAATATTAATAGCTAACGTGACATTTATTTTGCAGCTAATGCAAAATAAATATTAATCAATCCGCATTAATTTCACCTGGCTGTGAACCGCTAACAACCCGCAACTTACACGACGCATATGACAAATCCAAAACGCAACCTCAAATTAATTTACACACTGTATTTCAATACCATATCACATATACAGTATCTCTGAGCTATTTTTTGTGTGTTTGTATTTACGTATATTCTGTTGATGGCATCGAAACAGCACCTCTTTTTTATGATAATGCATCACTGCAGGATATCCGGAAAAAAAAGTCCAGATCTGACCAGACTTGGAAATAGTCCTGTTAAGGTCGAAATATGTCAAATTGTATCAAATTTTAACGGATTCGTATCTGATTCTACATGATCAGACAAAATTTTGTCAAATTAAGTCCATTTTCAGGTCTGACCTAGAAAATTAGTAGCTCTGATTGAATTCAGGAAAATTTCCATGTCTGGACATATTTGGAAATATTAAATGATACATCTTAATTTTCAATAAAAAAATTCTACATTTTGAGCAATTTGTATACTACAAATTTATTTTACATTGATATCATCGCATTCAGCATGCTTTTTAATCGTTGAATCGCACTAATATTTTCTTCTGCGTTATATGGTTATGTCAATATGCAATCAACGTCAGTCATGAAGGATCTTATATCTTTTAAGTTAGTGTCAGAATGTTTATCTCTTCAGATCGTAACGTAAGATGTTTAAATGTCCTTAAATTGTGGAACTGAGTTTCTAGCAAATTTTTATAATTCTAAATTTTTAATTAGAAAAAAATCAGGTCGATTGCAACAAATAATATCTCTTGGGCCGCAGTATCGCATATTTAGGATTCAAAATAGTGAAGCGTTTTGTTTTTTGATAGTTTAACTACTTAACATGATTAGTAACTTATGTTACTACTTATGTTAAACTTATGTTAAAATAAATTTATTGCATGTTTATAAATAATCATATCCAAATTCTTTGATAATAAATTGTATCCAGCAAATCGATACTTGTTCATTTAGTATTTATTTTGAAGATAACAAAAAAATGTTATTTCAAAGTATGAATTTTCTAAACAAAAATCAGTGTTGGATTTCCAAACTTCTCTAATTGAACGAGCAGATAAAAAGCAGTCACATTTCACCAAGAACGATTCAACGTGCAGAGTTTTGGTTAAATTCACCACGCGCATTTCTTTTCAGCGTGGCACAAGCGCGACGACCGTCGACGCTTTAACGACGCCATCCACGAAAGTGTTATTTCAAAATCGATGAAGTCCTCTCTATTCTCTAGCTGCTCTCTTTTTTTTCCGCCGTTTCTACCCTCGCACCCGAGTCATTTCATCTCGATTAAAAATCATATCGATCAACAATTTCACCCCGTGGTAAAAGGTGCTTTTCTATCCACCGAGACCAAATAACTGTGCAGCGCTGGAATTTCCGCTTCCTTTAATTCCCCCAGGATTTTCGGCGCCAAAATGAAAACCAGCTAAAATTCAGAGACCTATACAATATCCAGCATTGTGCTTACTGTACATCTATATTCATAACGACACCTGGGAAGAATCTGTATTGTTAGTCGAGTCATTTATAAATAGCTGCGATGCATTTGGCGGCTCAAAATATCCGAACGAAAGGTCACCCCTGATTTAACAACCGCATGGAAAAAATATTTGTACTGTCTTATTTTTCAAAAAAAGTAGTCTAATTGTGTTTTTCTTGATTCAATTATATTTGTGCACGCAACATTAACTTATTGTAATTTTCATTCAAACAGGATAATTAAAAATCTTCTTAAATAAAAGAAAATGACTTTTACTTCTAGTTTTCACAGTATAATATTTCATGGATTATTTCAAGACCATATTAAACGTGACAGAAGATCGGGTATACCTATATATCGTGTTCACACGTGCATATACTTATATATAGCATCACACCTACGCAATCGTGGCGATGTTGTGGGGTGAACGTTATCGTAGGGCTTCTGCTTACGACGCGACGAGTTGCTAGCACTTTGCTTGTGCATTCTCCACGCGCAATCACCCGAGCCAGTTACGACCCCGTTAGAAACTACCCCATCGAGCTCTGTACAGCCTCTTTCTCATATCGACTTTATTTCTTTAACCATTTCGCCATCTCCAGATTCAAAATGCGAAACCTTTCAAAACGACTCGTTACATTTTCCTTTTGGTCCTTCTTTTTTTATTCCTTCTTGTGCTTCCTTCTGTCGTCTCGTAACGTCGGAATGAAAATTGTAGCTCGTGGGTTTTCACGAGACACATTTGGCGACGAAGCTTAAGTAAGTTTTGTTAAGCTTTAGATAATCATCCCACATGATATGTTTTCAAGGAAACACTAACGGATTCAAAGAAGAACACTTTTTGAAACCTGATCGATTTTGTCACAGTAATATCGGTGACTGACACTTGACCTAGTTAAATATAGATGTTTGTCGAGGCAGCAAACCGTAGGACATAACAGAGCTTTGGACCCTAAGAACATAAACAAGCCGCCGTAACAAGTTTGGCGTAACGAAAATAAAAGTGTTCGAATGCCAGCGAAAAGTTTCTCCTTTCAGGCTAATTTATAACATCGAATGCTCAAACAATTGGCTGTGCGGAAAACCTCTAGAAGAAAAATGACAAAAAAAAGATGGGACTTGAGCAATTGTTAACTTATGCGACTTTTTTTCCTGATCGAAACTCATCCTTTTCCATAAATTTTCATTGAAAACATTTTCAAATTTTATCTGTAGTTAGACGCACGCGAGGTTTATTTTATTTTAATCAACTGTAAAATATGAACCGTAAAGTTGTAGATTTTGTTTATAATAATAAGAACATGTATTCGGGTTTTTTACAGATCACACACAAAAATCCAAATTTCAACTAAATAACTTGTTACATTGTTTCCGTACGGCGAGCAATCAATGCAAAAATTCATTTTTGTGAGAGATAGCGTTAATATTTGTTAACTGCAGGACTGATAATTTTAAAAATAATATTAAAAATACATATAAAAATTAAATAGAATATAAAAATACATACAACATTTAATACAATCTAAATACATAGAAAATTTCTTTTCTATGTATTTAGAAACTTCTTTTTTTTTTTTTGTTGTTTATTTAATTAGTTGTTTTTCATTTTTCTTTTTCAAGTTGTTTAGTATTCTGACAAAGTGGCCAGAGTTGATCATAAACATATTATTCATTTCAAATAATAAATTAAATATTAGGCTGTCAATGTTGATTCTATATATTATTTTATTATAACATGTGGTTCATGCAATAATTGGATTATGAATGTACGATGTGAACAAATATTTCATGCATTCATAACATAATAAAGTGTTGTGAATATATGTTGATTTAACATTCCAATAAATCGAAGTCCGTATTATAGGTATAATTTTTCAAGAAGGTAGTTCATCAGTCCGTTAATAACGTTATGCTATTACATAACTGCTGTTGTTTTTTTTTTTAATTTTATATTCAATGAAAATAAAATTTTACATTAACTACAGATGAGTAGAGATGCCAACCTGCTTTGTCAATAAAAAAAAAATTGTTCCTTCCTATAATTACATTATCTTCGCATCAAAAAGTGTCACCTCGTCAAAGATTTCTGAGTCTATTCGAGCACAACAATATTACTTATTTTAATCCCTATCCCACACGTTCATCTAAAAGTACTTACAATTTTGCAAATTTCATTGAGGAAAAATAAATACAAAAAATAGCTTCCTTCAAATGCCTATCAGATTTCAAATATCAATCACTGGAAAACTCTAAAACTTATGATCCACATTTTGTTCATATAAAAAAATGACTGGCACGCGTGAAGGTATATCGAAACGAAGTTTGGCAGCTTTCTTGCATTGCAGCTGACTCGTGTCGGGAGTAAGTTGGCAGAAAAGAATTTAAAAAAAGCACCAAGACAAAAAAGCAACGAGGAGCGAAGGAAAAAAAATCCCGATAAAAAAGTCAGCGACACAGAGTCGTGAAGAAAAAAGAACGTGAGAAGAAAAAAGATGGAGGCAAAAGGAATGGGTGGTAACGGGTGATGACGCCGTGGGGAAGAAGTGACAGAAGGACCGAGCGAGAGAGAAGACGAGGAAGAGCGAGAGAGAACGTGAGATGAAACGAGATAGCGGTGCTGCGGCGTAACGACGCTATAACGCGAGCCGCCGGGTGATTACCCACTATCTGGCCGCCCCTCGACTTTCACCACGCCGATCGAGCCGCGGCGGCGTGGCAGAGCGCTGGCTTGATCGACGTGGCGCGGCTATCAGAGCGCGTCGTCGTTTTAAACGCAACGCCCTCGTAACGACGCCGTCAGAGATGTGTCCGTGCTATACGTGAAATCCTGACTGTCGTTGCCGTCGAAGCACGGACGCCCCCTCCCCCTCGTTAACCTCTTACCCAGCCAGCTTGAATTTCCTGCGACAAGACTGGTGTCGCTCAAATTAGAGAAATTATGCCGGCTTTTGCCGTGGCTGTTGCGACTCTTGTTCTTTAGCCCCGAAGAAGCACCACTCATGTTTCTTGCATGAGACGGTGACGATTGGCTGACCCCGCAGCCAAAAGAGCATGAACTCTATGGCTATTTTTTAAACTAAAATAGAAGCGCGCTAAATGATTGAGTGAGAATTTTAATCTGATAGTCATTTGGTGATGTGGATAAAAAAAAAGTAAATTTTCCGCGGGTGAATGAAAGTCAGAGTGCAGAAATGGGTTCTTTAATGATGTCGAGTATCGATGAGATTCAATTACAGGGTTACGAAGTCTAATCAAAATAACTTCCGGGATTAGTGATGTGGTTGCGATGAGAGTGTCAAAATGTTACATTTCATTAATATCGTGATGAGGCATATTAGATTTCATGTGTCATTTTTAGTTCTGATTTTTAAGTAAAACATACTCTCCACATACAGAAAAAATGAAAATTTTTAGTGTAAGTGTCATTATCAAGAGGATCATTTTCTTGAGCCAAGCATTTGCATACTTTTCGTTTAAAAAGCTTATTCTTGTTTCAAGAATTTGGTTTTTTTGACATTTATATTCTTAGCTCATCACATTTCAAACCATATAGAGATCTTGAATCGAGAATTTTTATTTTACATTATCAAACTCACTATAAAAAGTATTATTTATAGCAAAAAAAATTCAAGTGTCACCTGAAACTTTTCGAAAAAAACAACGTAATAAAAAGTAACTTTAACAAGCATCAAAATCTTGACAAAAAATATTCTGCACTTTCGGTACTAAGAAGTGATTTTTATGCTTACATAAAAAATCAATATCAGTAAAAAAATTCTATCGTTAACGCGCTCCAACAAATTCGTATGCATAAAATCGATAGTTTTTAGAAATTTAAAATTATTTGTGTAGTGTCATTACTTATGAAAATGTTGAATTTAATTTTTTATTCAATTCAATTGAAATCCTTTTTTCTTATCCAAGCCGTTCTTTGTCTTTTTAACTCTGTTTAAAAAAACAGGATCTGCGTTGGGAATGGTAAAAATTATAACGAATAATCGAACATTTTTCTTAGTACTCTTAGTATTCTTTTGGCGGACTTGTCTGAATTTTTTATTTATTTTTTTTTCAGTAATTATCATAAAGAACTGAATACGTATAATTATGATTTAAACGCTATTGATTTCATGCGTACAATCTTGCTTGCATATTGAAAAAAGTTTCCACATTTTTTTTAAAGGAAAAGTGAACTATCTTGTTCGCGGTATAATTTTTTTTTTCAATTTTCAATTTTCTCAGCTTAAAATTCAATTTGAAAACAAATCAAGTAGTTTTAAACAAATAAATTAAAACAAAGTTCTGGCAGTTTCAAAAAAGACAATTCTAAACGATCTCTTGATTTTCATGTGCAATATATTTGTAAACAAATAATTAAAATATGTAAAAAAATACTTTTTATTTCAGAATTGTAATCACTATTTGGGATAAGATTAATTTAAGTCATAGATGTATCTATAAAAAATATCACCATGATGTTCTGACGTAATATTGATTATGACTCCTTAAACTACAGATATGAACTTTCCGAATACACCATATGTTACAAATTCTTTACAAAATATACAAAAGAAAGTAATGCAATTTTTTCATACTATTTGAATATTATTCAATAAAAGTATAATTGAAAATGAAGTAAATTGTACAAAAATTGAAAACTCTTCAAATCAGTTGAATTTTTGCACAGATTAATTGCCTGAGAAAAAAATCATAACGTGAAAATCAACCGGCATTCGATGCATTAAAAAATTCATCCCGCTTTTTGATTAATTTATTCAATTAAAAATCCACTGTAATACCAGTAAAAAACACCGTGAGCAACAAACTTTTCTCTCAGCAACGTTACTCGTATTTGGTTACAATATAAAATAAAACCAAAAACCATCGCGGCTTATATCTATACGTTCAACTTGACATAAAAAAATCATATTTCCATGTCAATCATCCCGACCCAAAATCGCGTTACAACAATAATAACCCGCATTATATATTTTGCCGCGGAAATATATATGTTAAGTTTATATGAAAATAAGTTTAAATATATGTTTATATATTGTAAGTTCAAAAGATAATAAAAAACAATTTTCTTTGTTCGATCGCAGCGCTATCTGATACGAAGTTTCAACTCTTTTTCGGAAAAATAAGTAGAATTACGATTTATTTGTCCTACATAAATGAAGGTGTCACAAAACTTTTTTTTTTCTGGCAGCAATGATTTTTAGACTAATTTTGGGTCGCTGAATCCGAAAAAAATTAGTCCCGAGAGTGTACCGTGAGACTAGGAAAAAAAATTGTTTGGAACGGCTAAGTGGACGATAATTCTGGATTTTCTCATATACTCGCAATTAATTTTAATGACTGTAAAGAAACTTTCATTCGGTGGTGAAAAAAAAAGTCTTTTTTTTACTCCATCGCCCAATTAGCCGATATCGAATTGATCGGTGTAACCGCATGGCATGTATTACAGATATACCGCGCGGAATTCGGTCTCGCGGCGGCACGACAAGAGATAACATAATTAGTGCAGGGGCAGGGTTAAAGTGAAGGGTTAAAGAGACTGTGCGAGGGCGCAGCTGTGTCTTCTGGACCATTTGGCGGGTGTCGTGAGGGTCGTGCCATCGGGGCACCCTTTCTCAAGTTTTACGGCCTCGTCCCTCTTTCCTCTCTCCTCTCTGGCTCGCGCCTCGCTCTTCCACCCTTCAATTTACACGCAACAACTGTTCCGCTCCCCTCCGCGGCCACATCCATGGTTGCGTGTCTCGCCATCCGAGACTGCGGCACGCCTCCCTCTCGCGCTTACACAATCGCACAACGAACCTCGCTCTCTCACACACGAGTCTCTGTTCAAATACCACCGTGCGCCTAATCCCACATCAATGCACGCGGTTACCCTCTTACACACGAGGCCACGCGTGTTCGTAACTGTGTGTGCACAGATACGAAAAGAGAAGCACCAGCGCGCACGAGAAGCGTAGTTTTCGAATAACATGCGATACACGCCGCGCGTTCTCCTAATTCCCTCATTTTCCAATTTCCTCGAATTAACCCCCGAGCCACGTCTCGAATTAGCATAATAAACAACGACGCAGCCGCGCTCCCAATCGAGCTAAATGGCCATCCGAAACGCGCTCTCTCGCGAGCTATGATAAGTGACAGCGCGGATCAAGGGGTAATAAGCTCTTTTTCGGAACTTTAATCGGTTTTTATGCGACGGATTCAAAAGTCGCCTGTTCCCGACTGAAAAATAATTGAACCGTTTTTTTTAATAGGAGATTTTGCAGCGATCAGCCATCAAAACTTTTGGTTGAATTTAAAATAACTGAAAAAAAACGAAATTTTCATTCTCTCTGTCTTTATTTTCTAACTCAGAATAAAAATTGAAATATTTTAATTAGAAAACATTGAATGTACAAAATGTATCCTGGTTGGGAAATGAGAAAAGGTAAAATTATTTGGGAGATACTTAAAGAACTCAAGAACGTATAGCGTTGCGGAATAACAAACATTCGAGGGATATAACAGTCGACATTTATTTTGCACATTTGTAGACGTCATCGTTGTCAGTAAAGTTGGTGCCTGTGGAATTCATTTGGTTACATTAAACGCATAATTTTACGAAGTGGTGTAGACCAATGAAAGGGAAGGAAGGAACATAAGACTGCTAAAAAAATTTCGAAATGGTTATTTTTTAAATTGCCATAATTGAAATTCATTTTCTATCTCCCTTCATTTGTTTATTGTCCCTGGGAAAATCTTATTTGATTTTATCTTATCCTGAAGGATGAAAAACACAAAAAAGAATGTACGTGTGTCTGATGCAAATTTGCGAAAATCGATGATCACTTTTATGTATGCAAATTTGCTTCATCGAGGCTCGAGTCGTCCTTGAGAGTTGAGTCTGATTCGATGCAGCGCAACGCACGAACAAGAATAAGAAAAGAGAGGAAAAAAAGGTGTTCTTCAGAGTGGGCGCGACGTAATAAGTACGTGCACGCGGTCGCATTAATAACAGCAACTCCGACTCGTTCCAACTTATTCAATTAAACACGAACATGCCCACAAGCAGAAGCCATGGAATAGCCCCGTCAACGTGCCGCGTTTTCAATTACATTCGACCCCTCGATCGTTAAAGAAATAAGCAACACGACATCTATCTCCGGAGCGTGATGCCTTCGCAGCGCGTAGTAATTGGAGCATTTGAAACGACTGACGAGATGCGGCTCCTCCAAATCAAACCTCGTCAGCAATTTTTTTGCCTTTCGAAACAGCGAGCGATAAATTTTCATGCAAATTTTGTACATGAACTTGCATCAAATTCAATGCATGAATAGTCATGATTAACGCGCGGAATATCAAGGGGAAAAGCTCCGGCTCAAGTGCGGCGCCCTCAATTGGACCGTTAAACGCGCTCAAATTAATCAGTTTCGTAACGCCTTTTTTGTTAATCAATAGAAATTCCCTTTTTTTACCTTTCCTCGAACGATAAGATATAATTTAAGCGTGAAAATTGCAATTTTTATGTGCACACTTTATGACGAAGATGGCCGATGCGCAGACCTACAAAAACTTTATCTCGATTTCGCACATCCAGTTTTTATGATAGCGAAAATATTTTAAGGGCTTTATAAACAAAATGCTCGCTCTTAAACCGGTATGGTTTGATCAGGCAAAGAGCTTTTTGTCTTTTCGGGAGTTTGTATAATGATATCTAAAACTGTGAAAAATTTTATTGTCAGAAGCTCAAACTACATCCGCCTCAATTGATTTTTGACCTTTGGTGATGAATGTCGACGCGGTTTTAAAAGACCGACGCTGTTCACTCTGGTATTTTTTTCCACTCTTTAAATTTGAAAAAAAAATTGAATCAGCGGAATTTCACTGAACTTCCGCTATTATTCACTGAAACTCAGTGAATTCCGCTGATTCAAATTTACAGAGCATATTAACGAGTATCTCTCTTTTTTTCGTTCGTCTTATGTTGCTTACTTTACATCATACTTTTGAACTACAAAAAAATGGATTAGGAATATTTCTATATTTTGGTTGGAAACCGAAATAACCCAGGCAAAAAAACATATGTTGCATATATATAAGATATACAGGTATATAAACTATAAACTCACAAAAATATTCAATTTGTAGGAAACTGTTCTATTTTAATCACTAATATTACAATCAAAAAATTACAACTGATTAATTTCTAAACGTTGGTCAAAAGTTCAAATCGATTTAGCTATTTCCGTCTCGTTCAAATAATTAAAACGTTAATTGTCAATTAATAATAATTTCCTATAATAACAGATAATTGTAACCAAAATATAGTCAATTCGAGATACTCAAATTGAGAATTCATAAAAACAAAAGTATACAAAGCCAATTAATAAATTTTGTCAATTCATATATTCTTTAGCACATTAAAAATGTCAAACTTAATTTTGTATGGTGATTTTAATTATAATGAGTTTTGACAAATATTCGACATGATATTTGCGTTGGACCAATGCAAATAGTCTTGATTTTAATCTTCATTTGTGAGTGTATATGCAACATAAATGCTACTATATATGTAGCATACTTATAATATAAGTATTTCATATATGAACAAATATATCGTCAAGATGCAATTGTAATAAATATACAGACATATTTGCAATCATATATTTCTTTTTGCCTAGAACTTTTAATGAAAAAAAATTCACCTGTTAAAACAACCAGCCGAATCTAAGTTTTGATTTAACAAACAAACAATAAAACTGCAATATTCTGCATGATTAATAATGTTTTTGTATAGTAAGACGACTGATAATCCTTGAAAAATGTCTGACGATAAATGAAAGTACAGAAATACGAATGTGAAAAAAGAATAAACTGGGCTGAGCCACAGTTTTAAGCAAAGCTTTCATCGCCGCGAAACTCGACTGCAGGATTATCTCGACATTATTAACAACCAGTTCTGTTTTTTGACCCTAGAGGCAATAGGGACTCTCCCTCTGAGATTGTTCTAAGTTTGCACGAATGGACAGATTCAGCTAGACTAAATCATGCATAACCAGTCATGGAAATTTTCCTAAATTCAATCAGATCTACTCATTTTCCAGGTCTCATCAGACCTGAGAATGGACCTAATTCGACACAATTTTGTCTGATCATGTAAAATCAGACATGAATCAAATAAAATTTTATAAAATTGGCATATTTTGACCTAATCAGGACTATTTCCAGGTCTGATCAAACCTGGACTTTTTTTCCCCTTAGGTATAGAAATTAAATTAGTTTTATCTTCTATTTTAGTTATAACATCAAAAATTATCAATCAAAAAAATTTTAAAGACGTAATTTTAAGAAAACTTTTTTGAAAATGGAACGTTTTTATAAATAACAGGATTAAAAAATTGAAAAATTAAATTTGTTGTTATAGTTTTTAGAAAATGTAAATTTTTCGACAAAAAGCAATATCGAGATGCCTAAAAAAACTTCTGTATCAATAAAATCCCTGAGCTAGGATTGCACAAAACTGCCATTTTTTCTTTTTTTCCACGATGCCGCTCTTCTCTCATTGGAATATCGAGTCTCGATAAAGCAGAGACTGACCTGGTGCACGATTTTTGCACATTTCAGCTACAATGTGGAATGTGGAAGCTATCGTAGATGTACTCAGAGCTTGAAAATTATGCATTTCAAACGTTCTCAGAATTTAAATGTAATTTTTATCAATAATTTTTGAGAAATATGCGAACGCAAACTGAATTACTGAAGTGCTATAATCATATATATCATATATTATAGTAGGGGAATTAGTAAACTCCTCCAAAAATTTATAATTATCTAAAAAGATATGTAAACTCCTCGAATCACACCCGCGTTTTCTGTGGACAATCCTGAGTCTGTGAAAAGTGAGAAGGAAAATTTGCTGCAATTTTTTAAACACTTAATTAGTTTTACTATTTT
>JAPYZS010000905.1:0-27029 GCA_030522925.1 Trissolcus japonicus
TTTTTATTATTATTGAAATTTCATTAGGGCTTACTAATGGCCCTTATTTGGCCCTTGTAAGGTAATTTACGGGTCAAGCGTCACACACCCTCAAAACGCCCAGATAAAAACTATAAAGGACCTTTTACGGCCCCATAAAAGTTCCCCCTAACAAGACTGACAATCCCTCTTATCAGGGCAAGCCTTTAAAGGGCCCTAAATATTAACAAGGCGTGCCCTAGAAAATTTTTACTAGGGTTTCTTATTAGAATTATTATGTCGTGTATGATGAAATTCTGTAATGTTTTTTATAATAAGAATTTATACGGTATGAGTTTTATTCAGAAATTTTGCAAACGAATTTTGTATAAAACCGTACTTATGTTTGCTACTTAAATTGTTTGGACATTATTCGTTTCTAACTCATCTTACAAGTAGTTGTGTCAAATATTTATTTGGTTGATAAAAATTTTGATACTGTATTTTGTTCATAATTGTATAAATCTGTGTTTAATTTCAGTTTTTATTGAAGTTTAATCCAGTATTAACTTATATACTGCTTTTTTGATATCATGACAATTTGTCAAATTTCAACATTTTATTTTGGAATCCATAGTTGAGTTTTCTATTAATTTTTTGTCATTTTACGCTGCAAAAAATAATGTTTTATATGAAACGTTTTTGTAGTCACTTTTTGAATATTCCACAATGTTCACAATACTAATGAGATAGGAAAACATTTTGAAATGTTTAAAAAGTGACTACAAAAACGTTTCATTTAAAACATTATTTTTGCTGTGTAGTACTGCTTTATGAAACAGTTTGGTAAAAATTCACGAAACTTTGAGAATTATTATAACAAGTTGTCTTCCCATGTATAATGTTTGTTTTCGAATTATAGAACAATTGTTGTTCCATGAAAATCAAATTTCAACCACACTGTTGAATTTCTCAGTTTAAAACAAACTCAAGAAATATTTTTTCAGATTTTGTATATCCTCCTATAGAGCTGATAAGCGAGGTCGAAATATGTTTGCATCCATATGACCATTAAAATATATAAAAAGTTCAGCTCTATATCTTAACTAAAACACTGAGTTAAAACAGATTTAACCTGACGTTTCAAAGCTCTGTTGAGATTAAATCAACATCGTCACATTGTTATTTCGAAAATGTTTGGTCAATTTTGTTTTACTTGCCGTGTACCAAATATAATTAAATTACAAATTTTAAGCTAGTCCCATAAAAAATGAAATGATTAGGTCATAGGTATAAAAATTTCCCCCGTAGTGTACATACCTGTTTGCAATTATTATGTGTAACGTTTTCTTGAATTTGCCTACTTCGCGCCACGCGAACTGTAACTCATATTCTAAGCACGGGAGGGCAGCTCTTCCCGGACCATACCTTTCCCAAGCGTTATTATACAGCTCAGCCGCTATCATAGCAGCTCTAAGCACTGCACTTATGGCTTGCGCTTTTTCTTCATACACTGACAAAATTTAGGTGGGTCTGATAGCGTCTGTGGAATCTCATTTTCGAAGCGGCAACAGTGACGACAATAGACACGCCTAAAATGTTTTTAAGCCTGAATGTTTTTGAGTTTAAATATCCGATAATTTAAAGCGGCAATACCAAATGTACGAGTAAATCCATTGCAAATACTAAACTATATCAATTAAGGATATCAAAAGTATGAAAATAAGGAGTGCATCAAAAAAAACTGAGTAGATCATACTTAATAATTCATAAAACTATTGTTTATTAATCAAATTACGTATTTTTTTAAATAATCATATTTGAAAAATGAATTACATATATGTCGAACGATTATACAATTTATGATGTAAGTAATTCCCACTGCTAGGTCCATTTAAAATTATTAAAATTTACAATGTATTCTATACAGCACTATAGAGCACTGCAAAAAATAATGTTTTATATGGAACATTTTTATACTCACTTTTTGAATTGTGATTTTTAACAACGTACATCGTAAAACTTACGATTTCATCGCAACAACTTACGATTTATTCGAAAAATCTGCGAAAAATTTGCAGAAAGTACGATATACATCGTTATAGTTACGTTATGTGTTGTAGAAAATTGAATTCTTACGAATTCGGTTTCTTAGTGAATACTAATGAGATATGAAAACATTTTGAAATGTGTAAAAGTGACTACAAAAACGTTTCATCAAAAACATTATTTTTGATGTGAGCCTGTATTGAAAATAAGAAATTAAAATTCTAGTTAAAATATAATAAAAAAAGCTGATGCTAAAAATTTTAATAAAATGGTGGACATGAATAAAAAATGGGCCTCCAAAAGAACTTATGTTTTTTTCTTTATTTTCTCCTAAATTCGAATAAGTCCACCAATTGCAAAAAGTGGAAATTCCGTTGTAATTTTGACTCAAAGTAGATAAGAATTTTTACTTTTTGCATTTGGTGGAAGACTCTGGACTTATTGTACATGTATATTCACTTTTTTTGAGTGAGCTTCACTTATTCGAACAGAGTAGTGAATTTAATATTAAAAATTAAAGAAACGTCTGACTGTTTTGATTTCAAAACGAACTATAGCCGGTAATTCAAAAATCATGTGCTGAAAATTTGATTGATCTTAAATGGACCTGTTAGCCAGAATCAACTAACGCTGGATCATCTATGCTTGGATGCATGTAATTTACTTATTTAATATGAGATAAAATATTTCAATTGAACAAAAGAAAATATCTTCATGAATTACCTTAAGGTATTTCATTTAGTAGACTTCCTATTTAATAGAAAAAACATAGCTTAAAAAGACTTTCGGAGTAGTAAAAAAGCGAGGATTGACATTATTTCTGGGACTATAAATTATACCAACCCAACACTTTTAGTTGTTTATAAAATAGTTATGTTTTTGGGATAGACCTGAATGTATTATTATTATTGCAAAAAAGTAAAAATCTACACTATCAAAGTAAAAGATTGAACCGTAATTTTTTGCATTTATCGAAACCTATTTTTTCTTAAACGAATGTGTATGAAACTGCAAAAAATCATTCTTCTGAATGTACACAATATCAACAAAAAACGACAGGATATGCGCAAGATAAAATGCTTTGCTTTATCGATAATCACATTTCATGGTTTAAAAACATTAATCTTACCAACCTTTTCGAGCAAATTGTCAATTCAGCCGTATTAAAACTCAATTATTGCATACACAACGATATTGAGCTTATGGTTTTTACAGCTATTACGTATACTTTAGTACCCTCAAAGTGACATTTATGTCACACGTGATCGCCTTAAAGCACATTGAAAAACCCTTTTCGTCGAGTGTGAGCTAATGATCTCATTTTTTCTTATTCGCTTCTCATTATTTTAAGCTACTTTCTAATTTTCAGCTCGTTTTTCCCTATGCGTTTTTAGTTCCATTTAATTCAAATGACGTCCATTTACGTTTCTGTTCAGATGCAGCTGACAGATATACGAAAACTTTATGAATCATTAAATGCGTCGTATGAGAATCAAGATTCCAAGAAAAAAATCGTAAAATGAATTGCAGCCAAACTTTTTATATTGCCTTTGGGAAGAGGAAGCTTTTACGACATGATAAGAATTCACATCATCTAAAATCAACGGGTCAATCAATAATGAAAAAGTTGAAGTCACGATAAATGATTAAAATAGTACTCATGAACTCAAATTTGTCACAATTATAAAACGGAGGAAATTTCCGGTATTGTTTATATGAAATTTCCAAAATTGAAATAAACCAGATAAAAATGCAACTCGCTCGATATTCCGTCTTTCAAATACATACGGGCAAAATATATCATTTATATACACGGATGAAATTTATGATTCCGGCAATATAGCATTTTTAAAAACTTCAATACCGAGGTAAAATACAGTAGCATTTACACACGATTTTTAATTTATGATTTTGAATTTTATTCGTTTGTTCAACATACAATCGAATTGCTTCATTTAATAACTTCTTTGAACAAATAACACAAACGATAACAATTTCAATATAATCAAGTTTAAAACATATATCTTAAGAATATATTTTTCCAAAATATATTCACACAATCTCCAGCGATAGGAACCACTCTGTATAGCAGAACAATACGAATAATTTTATCATTATGATGGTCCTATTTAGGTTTACAAATAATATACCTGTTGTAAAGTAAACTTTGACTAAAATATAATGTGTTTTGATATTTCAAATTCGGGCACAATACTGAGCCGAAATTGCTAATAAAACTGTTACCGCTGGAGCTCATTATTATATTATTATATAATTGCAGGTTACGGTAAAATTTAAAAAGACAGTGCTGCTTTATTCTAGAACGACTTTTATAAAGGCCAATGCAATATTTTAATTAAAACAATTAATTAAAATGGAAACTTTTCTGAAAAATGCCATTTTGTGTTGAACATAATCAAGGTTTCAGTTAATACAATAAAAAACTAACTTATCATTTAAATGTAAATCAAAGTAAATGAAAATGAAAATTACTGTCACGACTTTGCGCCTACAGTTATGAATAATCCCAGTCAAAAGGAATTATTTCTAAAATTCGTTGCGCTGTATGAATTACCACTTCATATTATTAAATAATAAATTTTAATTGTAGTAAATACGAAATTCGTTCGCTGATTTAATATACACGTCATTTCGAGGCGCTGAAATTGAATGTTATCACATTTAAATGTTAAATAATAATGAATTTACGATTGTTAACGATCATTCTGGAAGTTTACAACTAAAATGAATACATCACAATTCGCCATAATCCAACGAGTATTAAACTATTAATAATCCAGTATTCAATAATTTACTAAAATCTATAGCCTTAAGGCAAAACATTGTGCACGTCTAGGTCGTACTGCTGCGGTATATTCGTACTGCTTAGCATTTTAACACTGCAGCGCATAATGCAATTGCTGTAACACGTTTCATTTAGCTCGCTACGAAAAATGAAAATTTCAGGTTTAGTGGCATATTCTTAAAAAACGTTTTTTTTATTTCTTTGAGTCTCCTTATTTATTCAAAACGAAATTATGATTCGAAAAAATTTTTTTAAATGAATATTTAAAAATATAGATAATCTTTCAATCAATTTTATTTTCCATCGAAAACATTTGAAGTTCTTCGGTAAAATTATAGTTTCAATCGTGATTCCGAATCGCAAAAAAACTTCAAGTTGCCACATAATTGAACTCACGTTCAAAGACAGCATAATAAAATTTTATGAAACTGATTCGCGGGTAATAATAATAAACATGTAAAATCAAACGTTTTCTCCCAAACGTATACAATTTATTTTTTCTTTATCTTACGATAAATAAAATTTCAGTTACCTTCAGTAAATGATATAATAACGAGAATTCTTGCTTTTTCGGCAGCTGATAAAAACATTGATCAGCATCATTGAAAATAAGATTAGAAGCGATTGGATTGAAATTATTTTTTAATCAAATCCCCTTGCGCCATTATGCATAAATCCTCGGAGGTGTCTCGGTGCTGCTTCGTCTGCTAATCGTTTTGGCAACAATTCAAGAATACGTACTGTCTCTCGCGAAGACATCGAAAGGAAAGAGGGAAAGAACCTTTTATCTTCTCTCTATTCTCCATGTTCCGACAAGAATATCTAATGTTCACTGATAACTCAACATTCGATGGTCGCCGATTTTTCACCCGAAACTTCAACTTTAACCAGCCGGAATATTCATAACCAAAACGCATTACCGTCAGACTCATAAAGTTCAACGAAATCGGGAAAGAAATCAATAAAATGATGTCTCTCTATGTTTGGAGCATATATCTCTTTATTTTATCTTTTTTTCGTGTTGTTTTTTTTTTTACAAAAAATACATCCTCTCTCATTCTTCATTTTTATACAAAAGAATCAAGTATACCAACTTAATACAGCAATTGAATTCAATTAAATAAGGCAGTATTAAATATTATAAAAATTGGAATGCACATACAAAACGTAGGTCAATAAAAATGATGGCATGTCACGTGTAATGAAGTCTACAGTTCACGCGTTTCGCATAAGAAAAAAACTTACGCAGTCACGCATACTATCGGAGTGGCAGTGTTTAAACATCATCTGAATCGAGTTTCTATATCATTTGACAGATATGTATGTAGATATCGCATTTGAACCGAACACGCTTCGATGCCGACAAGACAAATTGTAATTCACAATATGCAAACGCTCGTTTGTCGAACTGAACTCGCACGTACACGTTCATATCACTCTCTGCTTCAGTTCAAATCTCAAGCAATACTCTAGTAACCTGAACTGCAAGTTGCCAAATAGTTGGATTCACGTTGAAGGACATTCTGTTTCGGATGACAAGAGGATCGACTGTTTTCACTGTTTCCATGCAACTTTTCTTTGTATAAAAATCGTTCATTTTTTTCATCTCAAATAATGTTGAAAAAAGATTTTTCGAGCTAAAACGAAGATATACTTTTCAGAGTAAGAAATTTCAGAAAATCAGAGACTAAAAAGAGATTGAAAATGTGGCTGAGAAGAAATTGAATGAATGAAGACTGTCAAAAAATTAAGAAAAAAACTAGAGAGAGATTGAAGAGTGTGAAATGAAGGTTGAAAAGAGAATGAAAGCAGATTTAGTAGAGAGAAGAGTCTAAAAAGAAGTTCAACAGAACTATAAAAATGGGAATAAAATGAGTTTGATCAAATTTTAAAAATTATTTTTCTTCTCTTTTTAACCTTCATGTTACGGACATGTTAGCTTTCAGCACTTTTTGACTGATAAGAGAACATTTCTATTTCTTTCAGTCACGTCAGTTTCCTTTAAGTTTATTCCAATTATCCTTTTTAATACCTTCTGAACTCTTTATAACCTATTTATAATAGTCTTCTTTAATACCACTTTAATTGTTCAATTTGGTTTGACTTCAACCTCTTTCCAACTTTTTTTTCAATTTTGTATTTCACATTCAAACCAATCATTCGAAAATTTCAGCATCAGTACATTTACAAAATACACATTTCAATTACTTCAAAATTTTTAATAGGATAAAGAAAATATTTTTTTCTACTTTTTGGTTAACTTTAAAGAATTATATCTACCTTCAAGGTCAAAGAAATACAAAACAAATTGTTTTCATTAATGAATCAACATAAATAAATAAGTAAAACTAGAAAAATGTATTTTTCCAAGTTTCGTATTTCTTGGACTTTACAGGTAGGTATATAATTTCTTAATCATTTTCTAGGCTTTACGTTCATCGTCTATTACCAACGTTGTTATTAGATTCTATGTAATTGATTTTTTATGTAGTATTTTTATTCAAAGTTACACATACAACAATCACACATATACAGCCATGTGCCACCACGCACATACATAGTCATACATATTGATTTTCACATTAAAAAATGCTGAAACATTCGAATTAAAATTTGATTCGACGTTAGATGCAATTGCAGGTCGCAGGACCAAAAAGTGGAAAGAGCTATTAGGACACTTCAAGTACGGAGTCTAAATGTGTAGACAATACATACATATTGAATTAACGTAAATGCTTGAAAATATTACCCCATTTTTGGCAGAATATGGAGATAGGACTTTTATGAAAAAACTTATAAATGCTGCAAGATGCAACAATGACAAATAATTTTTAATAAAAATGTCAATGTTCGTTAAAGTTATGTTTACGTTTGTTAAAACTTCATTTGTCGATATTTCTGATATGCAATGTATCAAAACATTTGTAGAAAAACACAATCACAAAAAAAATAATTAATTTATAAGCCCCGCACAGACAGAAATATATTTTGAAAATATAAATAAAACATATTTTTTGTATTTAAAATATATCCCGGCAATAAATATAATATATTTTTTATAAACTTCATCATATAAATTTATAAAATATAAAATAAAATATGTTTTAGCGAATATATTTTCATCAGAGAGGGCAAAATCCATAAAAACTTGCAGAAAGAATTTTTTGCATTAAAACAACACAAAAAGTTTCGGTTCGAATATTTATTTTTAAAGGTATAAGATAACACTGAAATTATTGTTTTTAATTTGAGACAAACGACTGAAAGAGGCTAAAAAGAATCAGAAAAGTCCATTCAGTTCCTTTCGCAAAAGAGACTGAATGGAGACAGGAGACAGAGTTTAAAGGACAATGAAAAAAGAGTCTGCAATTATAAAGCTTCGAGCTGAAGTTTATAAGAAATTTTGATAACATTGAAGAGTAAATCTAAAATAGCACGTATTAATTTATTAATACTGATAAATCTAAGATCTAAATAATATTCAAAAATATTTGAATATTAATCAAATACACTAAATACACTAAATTATATTCAAAAATATTAAATAAGAAGAATGAGATGTTAAACAAAAATTGAAGAGAGCCATGCAAAAATGTACAGAATTTCAACTCGGCTTAACCTTGCTCGTCATATCCATCAAAAGCACTGCGAAACATGCGCACCATACACATCCATTTCGTTTCGTTTATTATAAAAAAACACGACACCACCGTCGTTTTTTCAGTCTCAATGCGAGAGGTATCCATACACCTGCAATACACGTTCTTTCTGGTATCTGATCACTTCTTGGCATCTGTGCAGCATTGCAATCGTATCGTACGTTTCTATATCTCTGCCTGTTTTTGTTTCTATCTTACGCCAGTTTCACGAATATAAAATCTGAATAAGATTTTTAATTTCGAACAATAATATTTTTCAGGTTTTACTATATTCAAATTTCGTGTTAAAAGCCAAATGATAAGGAAAATTTAACGACAATTTGAAGCAATGATAGCTTTAATATGAAAAAAATTATAAACCCTTATTAATAATAACACGGAGAGAACTATCATAAAATAATTTCATGGGACTTCATGAAATTTATATCCAAAATGTCATCATGGAACATGCGTATGATATTTATTGAACTTTTCTATGCTTCCCCGGGAAAAAAATCCAGGTCTGATCAAACCCGGAAATAGAGTCCTGATTAGGTCAAAATATGTCAAATTTTATAAAATTTTATCTGATTCATGTCTGATTTTGATCAGACAAAATTTTGTTGAATTAGGTCCATTTTCAGGTCTGATCAGACCTGCAAAATGAGTAGATCTGATTGAATTCAGGAAAATTTACATGTCTGGTTATGCATGATTTAGTCTAACTGAATCATTCCAGACATAGAAATTTGACTCGGAAAGACATGGAAAAATTGAAAAATTGAAAAATTTTTCTACTGTTTTATTCCATACGTATTGTGCAAGGGAGCCTTCCCATAGTTTAATTCTATGGGATATTTCTCTCCGCGTAAGGAGCCCCGATCACTTTTTTAAATAACTTTAGTAGAGCTAACTTTTTATATACTGCAAGTAATGATTAGTTTTCCTCACATTGAGCGAACAATTTAAATTCTTCTCCAATAAAACTAACTAAAAAAAGCACAAAAAAGCTCTTGAATTATTGATTTCATTTAAAATTGATCCGACCTCGAATAAAAATTGTTTCATCTTATTTCGATCTGAAAAAGATCAAATGTTGATTATCTTGTTTGAATTAGATTTTGATCGAACACGGGACAGTCTTAGATCTTATTTAGATCGGGAAATAATCTTAATAAGAGCCGAGACCTAGCTTTCCAAGAAATTTTAAAGAATCATGTTGTTCACTCTTTTTTGAAAATCATCCTTAAAATAAAAAATCAAATTATTTTATGGAAATTTCGCAATTTCGTCAAAAATGTCTCTGGTTTTGCGCGTCAAAATTAAAAAAAATTATTTTAAAAAGTGACGATATTCAATTTGAAGAGTCACTTAAAAGAATAAGAAATTCGTTGAAAAAGTTTCAGGTTCTATTTAGATAAATATCTAAATAATCTAAAGCAAGATAATCAAAATTTGCGAATCAAAATAAGATGGAAAACTTTTTAATCCTCGAGTGGAGAGTATCATAAAATACATCAATGTACAAATATAAAACATAATTTATCAGTGTCATTATATTTGTAATTGTAAATCTGTACTGATTATTGCAAGAGCCAAAATATAATATTATAATGTAGAATATAATATTAAATTGGGCTAATTGTGTACATTAGGCAAATTAGGATAAGAAAAGTAATAATTACTGCAATAGGTTCTCGTGGAACAGTTGTAGGACAGAAACATAAGGCACAAGCTATACAACTAATCGTGAGCATCCTTGAGCGCTGTGCTGCATTCAATTACAAGGCTCGTTTAACAAACGACCAATGACGCGTAATACTCCTGATTGGCCGACTCGCTTATCTATCTGAACGTCTATTGACGGTGCTGCATTTGATTTTGCGTTCGAGTCCTTTTTGCCTCAGATAACAAAACGGATACAAGTTCACAATGTAACAGGCTCGGCGGGCAATCGTTATTAGTGAGTGTAGCAAGTTCACATTCTTTGAAATGCAAATAGGAAAGTCGATATTCTCGAAATTGAAGGCGACGCCCGGTTAGAGCTCGTCGATTCGTGCTCCCACTTAATGGCGAGAAAAAATATTTCAAACGCTTATATCGGCTGCGAACGGAACAGATCGCTGATTATCTCGCCACGACTACATCGTACCAGTCCAATTATTTCATCAGCCTTTTACTGTTCCGCGCTCGAATTAGTCGCCGTTACCTTTGATAAGCGTACTTTATTGTTTTCGGCTATTCGCACGTTATCCTTATTGCGATCCGAATCATTCTGCGCACCTGCTGCTGCTTCGTACTTCACTAACAAAAATGAATTGTTATCAGACTCAAACTTTTGTTCGCTCCGCGCGCTTATTCTATGCCATCGTTTGTGCAGTATATCTTATGCTTTGTCGAGCATAAAATAAAATTGCAAAGAATTAGCAATTATGACGAACTAATACCTAATAAACCGGAAATACTGGCGACATAATTTCAGCTCAAATATCATTTGATAAAATGTTTTACCTTGAATTATCGATTTCCTTTTGAGTACAAATTTTTTGAGTAATTTCAAAACTTGTTATTTCAAAACAATTCACAGTTTTTCGCAACTTTCAAATTTTTTTCACTGTTCCAAAAATGTTTGAAAATGAAATTCACATTTATGTTTTTTTTTCTATTGATGAAATAAAGAGCGTCGAGTCAGCCAGGCTCTTTTTTTTACTTTTTTGTAACAAATTCTTGTACACTTTTGTCCATGTGAAAGCGTTTTAAGTTGATTCCAAACTTGACAAATCCGTTGGACAAAGTTTTGTTTTTGAGCAAAACAAATTTAAAAAAAGCGTATAGCGTGGATTATTCCATGATATTTTTTCTACAAAAAGTGTGTGATACATTTTTATACATCAGTCAGAAGATTTTTTCTTTTTTTACTGATCTGTCCTCTCAGAATAAATGATATCGTATAAAAAGGCACATTCGAATAATAATAAGAATAATAATCGAACGAATAGATGCACGAAACGTTAAAGTCGATTTGATGTCATGATTATCTAAGTCTGATGTCCTCTTGAGTCTGACAAATGCCCGGCCGAAGAATATTCAAACGGGTGTCAAATAAAATCGTAGATGCAAGACATGTATTGTGCGATTTTGACGCGAATCTGTATCACAATGTTACGACATCCAATTCTGAATATAAAATAAAAATTGTATTACAATCTCATTCATAAATTATTGTCATCTTAACATGTATTGTATATAATGAACTCGTCAAATTGTTTTCTAAACAGAAATCCAAACAAATGAAAGGAGTTAATAATGGTTGATACAATTTTTCATATACATATCCACCGATGATATGATCCATAAATCCAACGATGTAAACCACCGATATGATACTTTTTAATAGGGCCAGTTCAGCGAATTTATGAACGTAAACATAATTTTAACGAGAGCATATACCCGCTTATTTAGTGTATTTATAATGTTTGATAATTGATTTGAGCGTCATAAAAATGTTGTAGAAAAAAATGAATTGCTCGTTTACATATTGATATTGCATATTATGAATGCAATTATGTAACAACGCGAAAAGTTATCTGTATTGATCTATTTTTCATAATTATTCTTTCACGTGAGCTTGTACTTTTATTAAACGTAAACGATCATAGAATATAATCATCAGTCGAAATTAATCACTGCAAATCTTCCGTAATACGAGAAACTATTCTGCGTGCACTTGACATCGAAATAGAATAATTATGACATTAATCCACGTTAATGGCGCAATTAATTAATTCACGAAAGATAACAACATAAAAGTTAGCTTGACATTCATATTGAAATAACGCGAAGAAAAATATGAACGTGAAACTTCCCAGGCTATGCGCTTTGTGATATTGATGTCGGCAAATTGAAATACGCGATGCTTATTATTATTATTATATATGTGTATATATATAATAATAAATAAATATATGACTCAGTAAATAAATTGGTATCCATGCAATAATATATATAATCAAAATAATGAGCGCGTACATCATTATTTGCCTTTCTTTTTAAATCAGCAGTTTTTGGTTCCATGCAAACAGTATGCTAATTAGTACTCATTTAATTTAAAAATTGCAAAAAATTCTCGCGTTCTCCAAAAAGAGAAATGATCTGATATGTACGCTAATCTAGTGATTAATGGTATCCGACAGAAACAAACAACAAATGAGATTATATACAAAATATTCGGTGGCTTTTCATTTTTATTTTTCATTTTGTTTTCTCATTTGCTTCTTAAATTAACTTATCTCATTTCATTCGTATTTGATAATACTCTACATAATACTATATACTGGTGTTCACCAATAGACTCCTCTAATTATAGTGTTATTATTGAAAAATGTATTCACCATCATTTTATTTTCGTCAGTATGGAACAACATTTCGTCGAGTGAATACGCGTTTCTGGAACTTATAGAAAGGTTCTTATAGACAAAAATTTTGTTATCTTTCAGCTTGTTCTGTAATCCGTGTCTCGCTGCTTGCTTTACGTGACGAATATTTGAACTGCCTATACGATATGTATCGATAACGAATCGAGCTATAAAAAAAGTGATGAACTTTTGAGCCATTGCAAATAATTCTAGCTGACTTTTTTTTCCCTGGGAACCATGAAATATGAAGAATGCCGACGCACGATCACACGTCAGTCGATGAAAAATTAACGAGCAAAAAACGCGGCTTTATCCGTTATTCACTCTTCTCCTTGGCTCGAAATAAAAGTTCTAAATGTCAATATTTCTCGCGACTCAATAACAAATGCATTTAAATTCGTGATTCAAATTAAAAATTAACACCCACACGTTCATCGAAGTATACATTGACTCTTAACTTAAATCAGTCTCGCTTGCAGTATTGTCGATATTACGCTACAGTTGCAATCACGTATGCGCCCGTATATCTGTTCGACCAAACTTTTTTTGCCTATTATTTACGCCCGAAGAACGATGAGTTTTGGACGCGAGCACATCCACCGTGACCCACAATCGGCTGCTTCATATTTCGATACCCATGTCCAAAAAGCGACACTCGCGCAATAATGATCATGGTCCTATAACCGCGCCTAAAACTTGCCTGTCAATTATAGCCCAATCAAGTGTCCAACGGTCAGTTGTTCGTTGGCTCTGCCGCGATGGCACCCAACCGTTGATAAAAATAGTACAACTTTAATAGAAATATACATCATTTTTCATTTCTTACCCACAGGTAAATATAATCTCATATCGTTTGCCATCATTAAGCCTATAAGAATTTTGATGGTCCATACCAATTGTGGCCGACGATTGGGAGCCAACTTTAGCCTGACCGTTGCCAAACTTGGGCCATTCGTGACTAAATGTTATTTTTGTACACAAGTTATGCCTAAAGATATGCCCAAGGCCGTCAAATAACGCAAGCTTGAGACACAAGAAAAAACAGTCCAACTGATGGCTACAAGTTGATATCGTGCCAGACAATATGTACAACATTCGCGCACACACACACACACACACACATGCTGACGGAACAACGATCAATATCATACAAATATAATTTTATAGTTTACAGATGGATCATCTCTGGCTACCATAAGTATACCTTCAACTTTGCAAACGCCACGTTAATTAATAATAAATAATCCACATTGGAATTCTACCTCTATATATACACACACCTCTGGAACATTGAACAGTCTTTGTTTACTTTAGAAAAAACCCAACACCTTCATTATAATCTCTCTTTTTTAACTTATTCATCACCGCTGTGTGTACCGCGCGCGCATATACCTAAAGACCGTTTGATTCGCTGCCGACCGGGTCGCGTCGGGCCGAAAAATAAGCAAACTTTTACACTGTGAATATCACATACGAGCCTCGTATTTGTTCTAGTTAATGAGCTCAAGCTACATGTTTGCATCATTCATGTGTATAATCCTCCCGAGTCACATTTTAATATCCCAAACCATTTGTATTTTTTCGTTTGTGATTTCATTTCATAATTTCATTTTTGTGCATGATGATGAATATGCAAGTTGATCATCACGATCATCCTCGCAGTATAGCGTTTCACTTTTTCATCAGCTAGCTTTGTTCAATTAACATGGTATACTGATATGATAATAAATGTATATGATGTCGAAATGCACACTGATGCAGTATCATTTCACAATAAAAAAGTCATTGCAAGTTCGGCTCGGATAGGAACACTGATGCCTAATAGGGTAAACACATCCTCCGTGTAACCAGAGTGTGAATTACATGGCCACATGCCGCGTGCATTTACAACGGAGATGAATTTGATGTGCGATCGACGATACAAACAATGGGTTTGCGCGAGCGTTAGAGCACGCAACGCTATTACATTCTTATTCGACAAGCTGTTTTGCGAATTACATGAACCATGTCGATCGCAAATCAATCTCTACAATTGCTTGTTATTTCATTCGAACATCTCCCGCTTGATGAATCCCCCCCGAATTTAATTATAATAATTGTGGTTATTAGTTGTTGTTTTTTTTTTTTTTTTTTTTTCGTCTCACCCATGTCCTTCTTTCTTCACATATAATATATATAATCGAGCTTTGAATTCCGGTTTGTGTATACGTGTACGTAAAAGAAATCGCAACGCTCAACTGTTTATTCAAATGTTTCGGCTTGGCTATTACAACAACTTGTTTACTTTAAAAAGGGCGCTTTTATATTATTTACATCTTGTTATGACACTGGTAACATTGAACAAACTTGTATACTTTCAGAAGGATCAGTTATTTCTGTTGAATCATAATTATTCGTTTTGCAAATGATTTGTTCTCAAAATATATGCTGCGCACCAAATTCTAGAACCGCGATGTAGTTTGTATGAATTTTTCTATTGTTTTATACACTGCTTTGTTAACTTTTCCGCGACGAAGCATTATTTAGTTGTTGAAAATGTGAATGGACATTTAGAAATGAAAAGAAACAATCCAAATATTTTTTTGAAATCTTTCTTTTGAATAGTCAAAAGTTTAGATCACTGTAAGCAACTATTCTGAATTTGTCCTATTTGTTTTAGTTGACGTTTAGTGCTGTTCCCGAACTTTCCCATCTTCAATGCAACAATATATATTTACGAGTATATGCATTCATTATGTTAAACTATATATTATGTTTCATTGTTCCTTGTACGAGAAATGTGTAATGCATAATAAATTTAGGCGAATAATATGAAGAAACGATGAAATTTGAGTTTTAAAACAGTATAATGTGAAAGAATGGTATATTCGCGTCACAAAATTTCAACTTAATTTATTGCCATCTTAAAACCGCGGTATACAACTTTTATTATTTGATCAGCGAAACATTTTGAGAACAATCGTTCGCAAAAACGATTGTTTTGCAACGTGTACCATAAAACAATACCAAAATCGTATGAAAAGTGTACATAGTTTCAACAAGTGTAATATAAAACCAAAGCAATGCAAGGCGTGGTCTAAGCAAATTCAGCTGTAGTATACATCGGTAGATTCTATTGAACATATTTCGTTTCATCCAAACAACGTGACATCAAAGAAATGCCGAAAAAATGATAAGCCGATGAAAAATCAGGATAAACCATCAATCCCGTTGTCTACGGAAAACTGGCATCCAACAGAGCTTTTTTCTGTTTTTTTTTTTTTTTTCTTTTTTATATATCAACCATCACTTTTTCCCATGACTCCGCGGTCAATCTTATATAATCCGATGTGCATATCATTTTGGTATCTGGAAAAATGTTAAACGAAATTTGCTTAGAAATCTTGCATCGCGATTCTATGGAACGAAATTTACGTTACTATGTACATATATTTACCACAGAAACAACTATCTCCTCGATCCATTTCCTGGGTGGACGTTATTCTTTTTCTCTTAAACCAAACTGGGGGGACGGGTGCATAAACACGCTAAACAAATGGGTAGCAGTGTCGGAAAACGAATGACCATGATACAAAAGATTGTCCAAGATTGTTTCAAGATTTCAACAGAGAGATTATTTTTGCTGCGACACGTCGACGTTTCAACTTCTCTTCGTAATTTTACGTTTTGAATTGTTAAACAAGCATTACGCAGTAGTAAGCAAACGGCGACGTTGAATATAAATCAAGACTAATTATAGAGACGGGAGCGTGTAATTTGAGACTCAGCTAATAATGTAACCTTCTGCAATTAGCCGCTTGATAACCAATCAACTCACAAATTTAGATGTCTTAACCTTCACATTATTAATCAGGATGGAATTGGACTGCCGAAGCAGCTATAATGCACGCATAAATTTAATGCCGAATGATGACGCTAATTTGACAGATATTTCGCGGATGCTGTTGATGTCAGTTGACGATAGCGATGAGCGATAGAGGCTTATTCAGAGTTCCGTGCTATTTGATTCATCTTTACGGAAATCGTCGGAAAAACGTCGGACCGTGGAAATGGATGAAGCAAAAGAGTGGTACCAGGAGCTTAGAAAAATAAATTCGTCAAAACCCGAAACGAACCATGAACAAATAGAAGGTGTGTACCCTGAGCAACCAGTATTGGTTTACTGTCGGGGCCGGCTTTTAAGGCCCCCAGTTATAAATCGACGAAATTAAATGGCGCGTCGGGTGGATAACCGTTTTTCTTTCTGTTTTTTTCTTTACACCGTCGAGCAAGAACACTTAAAATTATTGGCAACGCCGGAGTGGTCTGTCCTCCGGCAGCTGCACTGACTTGCGTTGGCGCAACTTATAAGGTTTCACGACTTCGAGATCGGCAATAACGCCCCGGAGACAGTCACTGCCCATAAATACACGATTACAGACGTTTCACTACCGGCCGCCTGGCACAAGATAAGTCCATCTATCACTGTTTGTCTTTGGAGATACGCCGAGCACCATAGTAATGAAAAAACGAAGAGAGACAGTACAAGATGCACGGCAGTGTACCTAGACGTCTGTGCCGGTGCCTTCCTGAAAGCCCTCGTCCGGTGAGCTGCGAGTCGAACCCAACACTCGTTTTAACGCGGACACCGGGGGTAACACTGGCACACCTTTCTGCCAAACTCGCATCTGTTTGGCACCAGGGGGGAAAGGCTCGGCACTAGCCAGCGAATTCGACACTTCTTTCTGAACGTTCGCATAGGCTGCACCCATGGGCACAGTCGGCCGTTGAGGATCCCACAGACTGCTCGAGTAAAGCAGCTTCTCGCCGTCGAGTTCGACGTGGCCGTAGACGAAGGCCGCCTCGTCCTCGGCGGGTCCCCTGCCAGTATCCCTGATGAGGTCCGGGTTGTCAATCATCATGAGCGACGTGGTGGAAGAGAAGCAAGGCCCGTGGACCATCGACTGGCTCTCGTCGAAGCGCCGATGGTGATTGAGCGCGTAGTTGTCAGCCAACACGGGTCGCTGCACGTAGCTCAGATTCAAAGAACCCGGCGGCTTTGAGTCATTGTACGGTGTGATTTCAATTTCCTCCTGTTTCCTCCTGCTCACGGTTGAACTGGCAGACTGAGGATTATCGGTGCCGTTGGACCCGTCCAAGGCGATCACTTCAATCGGACCCGTCCCTTTCACGTCCTTCTGTGGCAGCCTTCTCAGACGCACAAACAGGACCAGGATGATGAGCAGGATGAACAGGATGAGAACCACCAAGGCCGCTGAAATGCCGGCGATCTGACCCGAGCCGAGCGTCGAGATGCCCGCGGTCCTCAACGATACGTGCAGCGTGAAATTTGTCTCGACGCTGCCCGCCTCGTTCTCAGCCACGCAGATGAACTCGGACGAGTCCGACTCTTGAGCGTTCGTCAACACGAGGGTGCTCTTCTTGCGGAATTGGCCCTCTTCGTAGATAAGGATCCTCTGATAGTTATTGACTGCCGAGTGGTTTGCCAATTGACGACCATTCCAGAGCCACTTGAATTTCGCTGGCGGAATAGCCGATACCATGCACACAATACTCGCATTCTCGCCGATGGTTGCCTCCGCGAACCTACTTGCCATCAACAAGATTGGCTTGCAGGCGAACTGGTTGATCGTCAGCTCAGAGAACAGTTTCTTTGCTATCTGAGTCGGGCCCTGGCAAACCGGGGATATCAGGGTGGGCAAGTTGTGCTTCACCATCCACATCTTCATCTCGCGTAAATGGCAGTCGCACACCCAAGGATTGTCGTGGAGCTCAATGTTGGTGATTTTTGTCAACGGCTCGAATGTACCAGGCAGTAGGGTGTAAAGATAGTTGTTGTTCAATTTCAAGCTCTCGAGCTGCTGGAGGCCGTCGAACGCGTGCGACTCGAGCTCCTCGAGGTGCGTGTACGACAGGTCCAGCTTGACGAGGTTCGGCGTCGAGCCGAACGTCCCATTGCTGAGCCTGTCCAGGCTGTTGTACGCGAGATTCAGGTCCCGAAGGAACGGCGTGTTAACGAAGCAGACGCTCGGCACCGCGGTCAGCCGATTCTGACTAAGGTCGAGCTCGACGAGATTGGTGAGACCCGCGAACGCGCTGTCGTCGATCCGATCGATCTGACAGTTGCGAAGATAAAGACGCTGCAGGTTGGTGAGGTGCACGCGGATGAATATATTGCTCGGGATGATTTTGATGTCGTTGTTGCTCGCGTCGAGCACCTGCGTCTCCGGATCGATCAGGTCGGGTATGCCGGTGAGACCGCTGTCCGAGCACTCGACCGTACGCTTGCCATTCTTCCACTTGCAAGTGCACTCCTCGGCGCATTTGTCAGCTGTCGCCAGATAGACAAGATTTACGGCGCAAAGCAGCAGCATTAACAGATCCATCGCGCCCGATATCGTTCGAATCCCTTGGCAAGTGCCTTACTTTTGATTTTGTTTGATATCTTAATTTTGGACGGGCTTCCATGGGACCCACGATCCAACACCCATCTCTGTTGATCCGATGGCACGACGAGACGACTCAGCGTTCAAGCGCGATGCCAATCAACCGCCGCGTACGTACAACCACTTGACTCGCGTACAACTTTACTCGTAGCCGCCGCGAGCATCACACACGCGTCGCGAATCCCTGCGTGGACTCGCAACTCGCGCGGTTCAAAAATTTGTCCCAGCGAAAAGTTGACTAAGCACGTTCACCGAGTCGGATGGAACACGAGTGTAGCGTCGTGACGCGCTCTCGAGCAACTAGGGCGCACCCTTCTTGTGTGGCGGCAAGAGCAGACACTCAACTCTAGAGACAAAACTTGTGTCACTTGGGCTCCGCGTGCACGTCCACCCTCGGCACTCGTTGGCTCAACACTAGAGACTCACCCCGTGATACGCTTGTCCCCCACCAGGAAGCCACTTCATCCCCCTAGTGAGACGGGCGGGTGGATGCGCGCGCGCATCGTCTCCAGAGGTATCGAATGCTACGTAACACTGCCATCACAGATATATACGACTATTTCGTAAAGTGGTTAAATGCACTACCAGATTAGCGCTGGACGAATATCACCAACGATTATAGTTTAAACTCAACTAAGCAAGCGGCGTTGTCAGTGATGGCTCTCTAATGCAACAGAATAACGCGTTTTACCCTCGCGTCTCGTTCGGCAGAATCGGGGCGCGTTTCGCTTTGCGATTCTCCATTCTCTGTCAGAGCCACCTTCGCGCCCATCATCTTCATCGCTCGCACTTTGGCTAAATTCTTTTCAACGCGAGAAATTGTTCACGCTAGCCGTTTTGATTTGTCCTTTCGTTTTTGACGCAACACCCCGTTGTTGCAATCGCGTGATGCGTTTCAACGTGCCATTGTGCCCCCGAACAACGCCAGTTGTTATACGCCGCTAAACTGGCGTGAAAGTATGACCAAACGTATACTTACGCCACGACCTGATTTACGCGAGGCTTGGCTCCTGGCAGCTTTAAGAGGGACACCGGCTACGCCATTCCGAGCCGCCGATTAGAATTAGAACGAAAAAAAAATGGTCTGCTCATTTCCATATCATCGCAACTGATTTATTGGGAACGCGCGCGATTCCGCAATTGATTAACCCGATCGTTCGGATAATAAAGCGCCAAGCCGGCCAATGTGGCAGTTCAAGAGTCGACGAACTCTCTTTTACCGGATTATTTATAGGCATACGAACGCGACGGAGATACTCTTCTTCTCAATTCAATTCATCTTTTTTGTGATGAATTTTTACGTCGCGATGTGAGATAGTGGCTTGTACGTCAATTCCGCCAACGACTTCATATCCATGCAGGCACACGCCGGGGTTAATTTTCGCCAAACAAGCCGCGAGATAAAATAATAAATGAACTGTCGTCGGGACGCCACTTGTCTCGGCCTAAATAAGAAGCCCCTCGGGCATCCGCACCGACGTACACACAAAACGCGCGATGCGCTCAAAATCGTTCGCCTTAATGTCCTTTTTGCTAAATTGTGTTTGTTTCAGGCTTCATCTTGAATAAACGCTCAAACATATTTCCCTGCCAAATTGATAAGGGAATATTCTGAGAAAGAAAAAAGGATTCGAGGTTGAAAAGAATTTAAACGCGCGACAAAGCACCAATTTTGCCTCAAGGACCTTTTAGCCCTAATTGGCTGATGTCGAAATCGATATCACTCTCGGCTACTGCCGACAAACCGAGTAAGAATATTGATGGGTCGGAATACGAGTGCTGAATGATACTGCATCTGGCTTGGTCTTTCGTCCCCCTTTCATCTCTTTGTGTCGTGTTGCCTCTGTATGTAGTTATATGGAACCCCCGAAATGCTCCACAGAAGGGCATTATCGATTTGCGATTAAGAAATATTCATGGTACGTTTCAGTTTGTTGCGCTTTATAATAGCGCACACTTCAATACGCTGCCCACATAACGTGATTTACGAACGTCTATTATACATATACGCGCATGCAAAGAAAACCATATTGTCAGTCTACGTATATATATGCACCTATATATTTTTTTTTCTTTAAAAAAAAACAACTTTCGTTTGTTATCAAAGTGTATTGCTAAAAAGGTAATAAACTGTTACGCTATCAGTGATAACTATTTATAAAAACGTACAGTGTATCACATTAAAATAACCTATTGCATTAAATTGAAATTGCTTTTCAAATTCATTTATGTTTGTACAAATATATCTTCTTGAATTTTAGTCCATATTGAATAAACTTCAGTTGTTCGTAGCATGTGATATTCATTTAAATGGTTAGAAAACGGGATAAAACAGGTTTGTTTGAATATGAAAATTAATAATTGATTAATTGCAAAAGAACATAATAAAACGACGAAAGTAAATTGTAGGATACATTACATATATTTGCAATGAAAAGCAACTTTACTAATTGAAATGACGCTTTTATGTTCACAAACTTTTGTATCAAAATTGTAATGCTTACGAATGAGAAATTTATTTATAATGTCATTCAAAATTAACAACAATGAAAATATATACTTTTAATTTATGTTATTAAAATAACAAAATATTATTAACTAAAGAATGAAGTCCAGTGTGGGTTTTAATAAAGAGAATCCATTTTTATATTACAATATTATAGCTACGAATCCCGAAATTGTGTTTAAGTTTATAACCGTATAACGTGAACATTTTTAAAAAATACAGAAAAACCTTGGGCCACACAACTTCGCAAGAAATATCTCGCGAGCAAAATTTTCTGTTGACAAAAAATAACAGAACATTATATACCATAAGTACTCGCTGGACAACGGAGAGAAGTAAAAACAGAGACTCTTGAACATTTTTTGACTGCAACAATGTTCGTAGCATGTGTTGCATAGTTCATGGCGGTTTTAGTTTTTGTGTTTGAAATGTTGCGTTCAATTTATGCATAATATATCCGGAATTGATTTCAAAACAAATTTCTACAATTTAACGAGTAAACAAATTTCCAAATCGAGATCGCTTATGGCTTCCTAGTTATATACAATATTTTATTGAACAGGATTTTGCTCGTGAGAGAAAAAAAATGTATAGACGGTTTTTTATATCGGTTTTTTTTCTTGAAGGAGTTTTTATTTTTTTCTGCTACATATGCATATGTGAAAAAAAACTCATTTTATAATAGGAAAAGAACTTTAGTGCATGTTTTTTTTCGATCTTGCGTATCAACTTTATGATCATGAAAAGAAATCTGGAAAAATATTTCCCAAGTCGATGTTAATGTCAGTCTTATAAATATGAGGTCGATATTTAATTTTTTACAAAAAACTTGTTTCATAACGAATTTTATTTATATATAAATGTTTCTTTCGACTTAGGGTTGAAATTAACAATATGGTAATAAAAAAAAAACATGTAAAACAATTCTCAGAACAGTTTTGAACTTAAATTTGATTCCTGAGTTTAATATCGACTCCGGGAAATAATTTTAAAGATTTATATAATAAAACATGCATTATTTATTAGGTAAAGTTTATTTACCTGAAGCTATAAAATAAGTTTTAAAATTGGAATATCTTCATTAACTTCATATTTGGAGCCTGAGTCCAAACTCAATTTAAAGAATATGTATTTTCATTAACAAAGTTTTTAAAGCCGCCAATGAAATATAACAAAAACGTGATTTACTCAAAAATGATTTGCTTGAAATGGACTGTAAATCAATTTATACCATCATTTTTCATCTGAAATCTATGAAAAATAATCATTACAGCATGTTTCTTGGACCACTCGGAACCTAATTGGACCTTTTTGATACTCGCTGGTACTTTTCAAAAGAGTCACAATTTACAAACCTCTTGAATATTAAATTTAATCATTTTCCAACGGCTAAATAATGATTTTTCATAAAACCCATTTTCCTATGAATTGAGTGAGATCCTTTATTAGTTAGCTTGAAAAAGATGCTTTTACAAACAAACAAACCAAAAATTTATTATTGTCATGTGTTCATAAGGAAGGATAAAAAGAAATGCTATATTAATTTGCATTATTTCATCGTGAAAATACACACTGCACTGTTTGTCATTGTTCACATAAGTTCTGTTTACTTTAAAAAAATTCACGAAACAATATGTTGAATCGATAGAAAAATAAATTGTGAAATGAATATATTACTTGTTATAAATTCATCACATCTCATGGAAAGCGAATGCTAAATTAAAATTGATGAAAATTGACCGAAAACTAATCGCTCATGCAATTACTTTGAATTTATTTGACTTCCTCTGCAGCGATTCATGTGATTCTCCGCTATAAGTTCTCCATTAGAAACAACTGTTTTCGAATTTCTTCTTTTACAGCCCCAAAAATGCGGTTACTTTGTTATAATGCCAAAAAGATTTTTTGTTTCCCACCGACGTTATGCATAAATCGTTACTCAGAAAACATTTGAGGCAAAATTACGTTGTTTTATATTCAAAAGTTTTTAATTTTTTTATTGATAAAATCAATGAATCCGAAATACATAATTTCTAGATTCATTCACAGTAAAGTTGCAATCTAGCCCTGTTTAAAAAGGGATTCATAAGAATACAATTGTAGTGCAATATTGTACGAAAACAGATGGTTGCATCTGAGTTGCACCACACATCTGCTCTAGATTCAGATAAAAAGCGTCATGTTGTAGCCAGTTGAAACAAAATGAAAAATGATAAATTTTTTGTACCGAATTGAACCAAACGATATAGAAATTAAAAGCTTTATAATTATTATTTAAAAAGTATCAGTTTTACGAAAAGTATGGACAATGGAATATAATATGATTATTTTCGTTAAAAATTGTCGCTTGAATGCATACACTGAAACAAAAATGTAGGTTGAATCAAATGAACTGTGGAATTGAATTAATTCCATATAGGGTACTACTCTCCATCTGATAAAATGTAATTTTAAATTTAACACCACACCCGGATAAATTTTATCACCGGCGATTAAAATTGTTTTTATCTATAAAAATGGTGACAAAACACGCTTTAACATCATTTATGTTTTTTAACAAGGGTAATAAATTTTAACCCAATGGTGTTAAATTTAAAATTTAATTATATCCGATAGAGAGTAGCTCCCAAGTAGCTGTTTCAAGTCCATTAATCGAACTAAGTAATTGGAATAAATGCGTTATCAAAATGCTTAAAGTTAAGTTTTTGAGTTCAATTAAATGAAAATGGTTGGATTTAACCACAAAGTCACTCAACCTCATCGTCACTGAAACGAAAGCTATTTTTTCCGATGTATTTGCACAAAAAACTGTTACGGAAAATAAACAGAAACAAAACGAGACTAGATATTTTTGCAAACTTTTGTCGTGTGTTTGGGTTTTCAACCAAAAACTTATGAAAACCAACGATTTATTATTTTTCATTTCACATTCGAATAGTTTGCTGATGAAAAAATATAAAAACATGAGTTCGTCATATTATAGGAATAACAAAAATTGAGTGAAATTTTGAACGGGCGTTATTCTATACTAGAAACGCAACTAGCGTGTGAATCAGAATCCACGCTGCGCGTCGGCGGTCGATCCTAACTATTTAAGCTATTGCTCAAAATCAATAACGGGCTACGCTAGATTTCACCAAATGCACACCTTACATCAACAACGACAAAGCCGCGACGTGCTCCGCGCAAGATCTCGAGCTCCTTTTATTACCACACGGCGAGCCATTATAAAAAGGCTATATCGACGCAAAATCTTGTCACGCGAACCGCAAAAGCCAGCGCGTTATCGAAAAAACTTACGTTTTACTGTGGCCAAACATTCTTTTTCTTTTTTTGCAATTGAGAGCTTAGCTTAGGAGCTGCACTTAAAACTTCTCATCATTAGAGGCTCGCCGAAAACGCAAAACGCATTTGAGTTTTAATTTGTACAAGATGACAGTTGCACGCGAGTGAATGTACATGCGAATACATTGACTAAATTTAATTGTATCTTCACCGTTCGTGCGCTCATGGTAATTGGCTTTTGAAAAAGAGCATAAACGCCGCTTACGCGCGCCGGATGAAGATATTTGTGCTGCATTCTAAGGGAACGTTTTGATTAAAGCATCTTCCACTTTCGATTCAGTTTATGTCCCTCGCTGAATATTCAAAATTTAATCCGGAGATTTTAATTCGTTTACGACGATGATTATAAATTCGTATTCTAAATTTGTGATTTCATTTTTGGTTGGGTGTGTATTCAGAAGTCAATTCAAAAATATAGTTTTAACGTTATTGTGATGTAAGAGTTTTTTGTTTCGAAGCAAAGTCGATTGACTTTTGGTTTTAATTGTGGTATTGATTATAGTTTATTTTCGTCACGTTTTAGCATCTTGATTAATTCTAAGCACGTTTGTATGCCTTTTTAAATCCTTAAAGATATTTTTACTACATCACTCTGAGCAATAGATTTTGTTGGAAAATAGAATGAAGGTAATATCGCACACCAAATATGTACCATGATTCAGTTACTTTTGAGGATTTTACATCTATTGGAATTTGGTTACTACATTTATATGGTAATCCGAGCAGGAATACTTCACCTCTTTTGCTATTATTGATTCTGCACAATCTGGAATCGTAAGATATTTCATAGAATTTGAATTACAATTTTTTATATTTTGTTTTCTAAAATGCTTTCTCTTTCTTAAATTCAACGTCTATATTTGATGAAAACTTTCAGACAGACTCAAAACATGCTGAATCTTGATCCTCTCACAGAATTGTGGTTTTGGAAATAATTTGTAATAATTTTAATACTTGCATGATGGAACTCTATGAGGGTAATTCCAGCGGAAACATTCATTTAGTTTGGTACGAAAATAGGAAATTTCAGGTTTAGGGGCACACTCAGAAACATTTTTTTCTTCTTTTTAAAGGTTCAGTTAAAAAGTAGTTTTCTCTTAAAAAATCCTGATGACACAGTTTAAAAAAAAATGGTGAAAATATAAAGTAAATGAAGCCTCGCTGAGTAGAGCTAATCTTTCGATCGACATAACTTCAAAAAGACTTCAAGTTTAGCCCATTTTGGAGCTTAAAGCCTGTACTTTGAGATTACTGTATTCAAAATAGTCAAATCTTGATAACCGATGGGGTTCTCAACAGTCAAATCGAATTTTAATAATTGTATCACGAAACTTCTCTACAGCCGAATATTTGTATATTCAAAACCCTCATACTTGCTGTTCTAGGAATAATTAATTGATTATATTGATATTTTACTTAATAATTATTGCAACTGCTTTTTTAAACAATTTTCAATAACTGAAACAATTATTTATCTCAAACAACAATTATCTCGATTAATGTCTGAAATGTTAAAAGATATGGCATATCGCGCTTTAATCCGTTAAAGATTAATTCACGATTTTATTGGATGCGATAATGACAAACGTATCAACATTTCTTGAAATTTTTATTTTTCAAAGCTTCTGAAAAATAAAGTAGTAGTGCCAACGAACGTCGAATTTAACATCAAAAATACAACGGAAATTTTAAAATAAAATTGGATAATTAAATTAATTAAACGAGCTACAACTTTTAGCCTAGTCGTTTTAAATTAAATTGAAGTGAATGATGAAACGATTTTCATCGCGATTGAATTAAGGAGGTTGGGGTATGATGTTTTTGTGCGAGAGAGAAGGCATATGTGCGGCGTGCATATTAGTGACG